>OZ014440.1:4580161-4607629 GCA_963966035.1 Acleris laterana
AGCAATCATTTGTACGACCAGAAACTTCTTCCAGTTAGCAGTACATTGTTTTATACTGCCGAGGTAAGCTCTGGGTAAGGTGAGCTCTGTACGTAAAATAAAATAGACATTGTAGCTCAACGAACCATGAACAAGTTTGCAGAATCTTACGAATATTATGATAAGTACATTGTTACAAGCAATTCTACGAAGTTCATTTTACTGTAACTATTCAGCTGAGATCAAAGCCAATTTGTAATACGATTTATTCGCAATTATTATTATTGTACATACGTACTTTGTCGAACCGATCTAGAGAATTACCTCCTTATTCATAAACGTACAATAAACCTATTTAGTTAATGTCTATGCTTTGACATATTCTGGCAAATTCACATGTCACAATTAATGATAAGGAAGATCATATTTTTCAAGCATACTTTAGTTTGCGGGTGGTAGGACCTTGTGCAGGGTCCGTCCGGATCGCTACCACCATCTTATCTTAGGTTAATGGATAACCAAACAGCAGTGTTCGCATTGTTGTGTTCCGGTTTGGGGATAAGACAGCCGGTGAAATGACTAGCATAGAGGCATTCCATATTAGGGTTGGCAACGCATTTGCAGTCTTAGGATTGCATTGCAGTCTTGTGAATGCGAATGTCTATGGGTCACCGTTTCCACTTACCATCGGGTGGCCTGTGTGCTCGTTTGTCTTCTCTATGCCTTAAAAAAAAGGTGATTGTGCTTTTATGAATAACAGGTTTGCTTCCTTCAATAATATTAGATTGTCTAAAAGTATTGCGATATATATTCACATATACGAGTGGCTAAACTTAAAGATAAACATTATCTTCGTTACATAGTTTCGATCGTACTGTTGCTATCATTGTTATCACGGTCTGCCGATGTCTGCCGGCGGTGCGAGTTAGTGAAGTTAGTTTAAGCGATCAAGTCCCCTTTAACTTCAAATGTGACTACTATTGTAAACTAGCTTCCCGCCACCGGCTTCGCCACCGCTGCAAATTTTCGATATTCTCAGTGGATTAGTTCTTTGTCTCGTACAAAACCCTGTCCTGACAATAACGAACACAGCACGTACAATCCAATTTAATGCAGTCTTCCGGACGTTAAGCGCGTATGTGTACATATATTTCGGCGTTTTATTTTTCTACATATACATCTACACTAATATTATAATGAGGAAAGATTGTATTGCTTGTTTGTTTGTTTGCATTGAATAGGCACCGGAACTACGGGACCGGTTCATAAAATTCACCATTAGAATGCTACAATATCCGTTAGTGTTTTCAATGCACGACGTCCGTTGTCGTTAAACTCGTTGCATCGAAACAAAAGACAGGTACCTACCTACCCGCCCCGTCACTGTACCAAGAGACACGGGTAATAGTACCCCAACGTTTTCATTTCTGAAAATTAAGTTATTTTCAAAGTTGTAAAACAAAAGAAGCAGCATTTGAGGAGTAGAATCGATCATTGTATTTAGAGCCCAAGGACAGAGGCACCCTGCATAGTCTGGCATAGCATATAGGCTACCTTTGGGGACCTAGCGAAAAAGGGTGTAAGTAGACTTAACTCGGTATAAAAAACGGTATACACATAAACGGAGTATGTTATACTTAAACCCTTTTTCACTTGATCTTTAAGAGACTTACTCGTACACCCTTTTGCACTGGGAGCTGGGACCCCTGGCCTTTAATCCCGAAATAATTCACTGTTACCAAGTGATGGCGAAATTAGGACTTCTACACGAACATGAACAGTCGCGGGCAGAAGCTAGTATTCAATAACATTGTTACCGAATTGTACATTTTATTACGGGTTTTATTTCTACTTTAGCAGGGTATTACAAACATTTGCCCAAATACGAGTAAGATCGTAAGTGCTTCAAAAATAAAAATGTTTATCCTCCTATTGTCCCAAAAGCGGCGCACGGCGAAGGGTTCCTGGAGGACAGTAATTCAGCTTTTTTGCCAAAAGGGACGCTCATTCATCGAATTACTTACAGAAATGTAATATACTTCTTTTGGATATCGCTGTCCAAACAAAGGGAGGTCTTTTAGGCTGGGGGTTGGAGGGGAGGGGGGAGCGTCTAAGTTATGTGAATTGGTTTAAACGGACGTGAAGTTTTGCAGGGTGTTAAATGAAAATAAACAAAGAATTCTACTAGTTTTCTTTATTTCTTCCTTTGTAGAGTATAAAACAAAGTCGATTTCTACTTCTGTCAGTCTGTATATCCGCAATTCCTCCTAAACCACGCAACGGATTTTGATGCGGTTTTCACCATGGGATAGAGGATTTTCCACGGAAGGTGTTTATACGCTTTTTATTCTGGGTTATGAACGGGTTTATAAACCAAAGCGAAGAAAGGGCAGGTCGTTAGAAGTGTAAAAAGTTTAGTCTAAGGTATAAACGTTATATACATCCATTGTTACACATCCACAATGGTGGCTACGCATAGAAAGGGGTTGATAACAGTTTAGCGTGTGTTTCTATGTGTCTGTGTATTTGTGTATCAGTTTATCTGTAGTATGTGGCATCGTAGCTCCTAAATAGATGGACCGATTGGAAGGGGTTTTCTTAAGCTTGGTTTAGACTTTGACACTACACACCAAACACTTAGTGACACTCCCGGCGGTCTCGAGTGCATAAGTAGGTACACACAGAGTACGGAGTGTCTAAGCTGTTATACTGTAGGAGAGACACTTGGTATACATATACTAAGTGTATGGTGTATAGTGTCGTAGTTTAAACCAAGCTTTAGCTAGGTCTGATGAAAACCGCTTGGCTATTGAAAAGTTTTATATTGAAGTTTAATATCGAGAGTTTTTATGGTTCTCTTGTCAACAAGGAACTCTTGCCTTAATATAAACTAATATTAGACAGTGTTCCAACACAAACTGTTACAGGGTTACTGTTAAAGGGGTCTGACACGGGCGTTGCCGCGCCGGTGCGTTGCGTTAACGCCGCTGCGTTGGTTTACATATAAATTAGAACGATAGGTATGTCACACGATGCGTTGAAATAGGTGCGATGCTTTATGTTAAAATCATGGCGGCGGCGTTGCGACGACAAAACCCACGGCATCGCTGTTAGACTATGGTGTCCTTTCTTCAGTTCAATTAATGTTTGTGTTACTAAGTATTATGCGTGTAATTTCCAGTAAAGCCTCGGCTTTATAGCTTTCGATAATGTGTCTTATAAAGGTGCGCTTACACGGGCAATTTCTTGAGCAATAATTGCCCGACAACAGTGCAGTGTAGATGTTTTGAAATGAGTGGCAGACAGCTATTGTAGCCAGCTATAAATTTCTATTAAAAGTTACCCGTATAAATGCACCTTTATAAGCGACTAAGAAAAGGTTGTTTAATGTTTATGGGACAGACGTGATATCCCGCCTAAACAAAGGCTTGGGCTTCTTAATTCGGTCGTGTATACAGCTTAACTATACGGCGGGGTGTTAATGCGTTGATTAATTACCTCTTAGTAGTTAATAGGGCGCGAAAACACTTTGAGGCAAGGCGGAATTCATTCTACTTTACGGTTAATTATTATGTTTCATAAAAGATTTTTGTGCAATCAATTTAATGGTTCGTCCATTTTAGAAATCGAAGAAGAAGACCTGTTTTATACAACTTCAGGTTAGGTTAGTAAGCTATAGTATCTTTCTCTTATTCGCTCCCAATGCTTCTTTTTTTCTAGCATAGATAAGGAAAACCAGCACAAATGCCACCTGAAAGTGTGAACTAAGACCCATACGCCCGTATTAATAAACTCATCTTGACTGAGGTGCGCGTCACAAGATACGTCAAAGTAAACGTCAAGCCATAGAAAGCTGTCATTTTTGACGCATCTCGAGACGAGCATTAGAGTTGAGATTAGTTTATTAATACGGCCCATAATAGACTGGTATTCACAAGACTACAATCTTAACACTGCAATCCTTAGGTCTGTATTAATAAACTCATCTTTGCTACGTCTCTCAAGATACGTCAAAGTAAACGTCAAGCCAACATAAAGGATAAGATGTTGGTAGCGATCCTTCCGGAGCCAGCACTAGGCCATACCGATGTCAAAAAACAGTGTCCAAACTTTACTTCAATGGTTTTCTTTGGGGACTTTTATAGTTTTTTGTCTTATACTTTATAATTTATTACTAACAACTCGTAAAAATTTACGAAAAATTATATAATATCGATATCGATAACAAGTATTAAAACTGCGCCGAGCGTACGCCGGATGTACAGTGGCGCCCTCATTACTTTTATTGTGTTTTCTAATAAAATAAAGTATTTTCTTGAAATTGGACGAAATGTTTTTGTACTACAAATGAAAACACAACTTATAGAGTATATCATGTAGTTTAATAACAATTCACCTTCGAGTTATTAACTTAACGGAAAAAAGTGGCCACCTTTTTCCAAGTTATTAAAGTTTGTAACGTATCCCATAAATTGAGTTTTTACTTGAACTACAAAAACAGTTCGTCTGATTCCAAGGAACTTCTTTAGATAATTAGAAAACACAATAATAGTAATGAGGCCGCCACTGGACGCTCGGCGTTTGCTCGGCTCAGTCTTAACCCAAATAAGGTGTATGACGTTGCAATTTCCTCAAGTTTCAGATTTAATCAAACTATATAGGCGGGCTGCTTAGGAGCTAGGTTTGACTATTATTAATCGCCAGGCGCCTCCAGTAGCAAGTCAACTTTAATCGGACCCCGATCCATCTGGCCGTAACTGCCCGCCGCCTAATCAATTACCAACGTCAAACCCAACCATTGTAGCAATACACCTGGCTCTACAGTCATCTAGTTGTCAGCGGGGCATACGCGTTTTGGCCGGGCTGTAATGCCAGGTTACGCACAGATTAATATTGTAGCTTGGGGCTTGAAGCTTATTGGACGTTGCAAATTATTTCGAAAAACGTTGCTTATTTGGACCAAAGCGCAATTCATATGCTAAATGACTCGTTACAATAAATATTTTTATCGTGAAATAAAAACTCAAAGCAAAGGGAAGTTGAAAAGATTGAATAGTCTTGGAAATGTTGGAACCTTTTCTTCTACAAGCCAATCGAACGAGCCCGTCTCGTTATCAGTCCGTCCGCGGCGCGTTCCGCTCGAAATACTCAATTAATTTCCTCTGCCTATTCCCAATTTTCTTATTCCGCACGAGATGCCCGTAAATTTGTTCGTATAAAATTATTGCGTGTTTTGTACATGCTTTGCATGTTCTAACTACATTCTACTTTCTTTCTTTTGGCTTGGGTGTCTTTCATCTTTTTGACAGCACGTCGAAATTATTATGAAAAAATCGTAACTTAACATAGCACCCACTTAAACTGACTTAGGTAGATTTCTACTTTACGATTTCAACATCATGTTATTTTACAAGCTGGCTTCTACGTGTCTACTTTATATACATTGCTTTGACATTCCTTGCGTCACGTATCAACGGAAGACATGAATATATGCAAGCCCCGCGCTCTACAGAAATAAACTCGCAATCCCTAAATCAAAAAGGCCGGAATGTTTGGAAAAATGCGCATAAACATTAATGTATTATCATAATATTGAAATAACCCTGCAAACAAACTTCCGAGATAAGCCGCACGCGAGAGACGCTGATGAGCTGTCATATCCATAACAATTTAGAACAAATCCAATGCAATCTTCGAAACCCAATCTAAAAAGTGATCCAAAAGATTCAAAGTCGTTAAAAGCGTAGGAGACTTACGTGGTTACTAACAACGGTATCTCTAAATACGCAACTCTTCAAGTTACGGATTGTGGAAGCTGCTGCGGAATTGTATTCAGGGCGGCAATGGCGGCGGACCCTGGAGCCCGACACACCCGACATATGAGACAGGGCATTCCGCTTGTAAATACAATGGAGTTTCTGTAGCCGCAAGGGGCACACCACTGCAGGCATTCGAACTAACGGAGTTATAAAGAATAATGGATAACATCCAAGTTTAGTACCTACCCATTACAATAATGTACAGAACATTATTGTAATGTGTTCTAAACTTCTTGCACTTCGCAGATCTCTTAAAATAGAGGTAACATTTTTAAAGTTTTTTGATTCTGGAAAGTTAAAAAAAAACTAAATTATAATATTTAAGACACGGCTTATTGTTCTCTATTGTACTTGTATCACAAAAGAATAACTAAGTCACTTTTAAAAGATCATCGAGTTTAGTTCGTTTGGCGAATTAACTCGATGAACCCGCTTTTGAGGAGTTTTTATGACCTTTTTCCATCTCTATCATTATACCAGCTTAAATGCCTTTGAAATCATTCCAACTACTAACATATTTTATTACGCATTTAGTTAATTACAAGTAAAGCTTGTAAAAGCGGGTTAAAATTAGTTGAAAGGAGGTACTTTTAACTTAGAGTTATTGTAATATTTGTTGGTTCGTGAAACGTTGGCCTTATGCTTTTAAAACTCGTGTTATGGTGTATACTTTTTGACACGTACTCCGTACACCAAGGGGAGGCAGGGGCCGTACTACGACCAGTAAAATCCAGCCAAATGCCAGACAGCGACAAGGATAGAGCTATACGGGTAAGGTTTTGACGGTTCATAATACAACCTCAGGTCATGGGGCCGGCAGGGCGCAACAGGCGCTGATCAATGAAGCCCCCCCCGCACCTGCGCCGCACTTGTTGCGCGCGAAACCCCCCCTAATAACCCCTCGCACAAACAAAAAACACCCCTAACACCTCCTAAATTAGCCCCATAACTCCCGCACTTTAAACTATGCCACCATCCCCGAATTTTCCCGCTATCTCGCATGAGAGTATCGGGATACCATAAGCGTACCGGCAATATAGATACGCTGATGACCTTTTCAGGCTTGCGAGTTAGAACGTGGCGTAACATATAACGCATCTACTCGTATAGCTGGTGGATAATGTCACGTTTAAGGTGAACGCTTCGTGATATTATGGGGCTGTTTCGGTGTTGTCATCGATATATTCGACATTATAAAGTTGGTGCGAGTAAGATACCGCTTACAAGTGGACATGTCTTAAACTTAAAACAGGTGTTACTGGGCTGTGTTTTCTTCTTGCACTGAGGGTTGTCTCCCTGAGCCCATGTCGTCATGGAATGCCCTGAGCTGGCAACATACCGGCACATCACCTTGGAACGCTGAGGTCGCTGCCAGAAGCGGTTGGCGAAATCAAGGGTCTGCTAAGCTTCCTGTTAAAACTGGGTTGGCAAGAGTATTCCATCAACCCAGCACGTAAAAAGGTGCGAACGCTAAGTAGTCGAGTTGCGAATTTGCCAGCCCTAAACTATAACCCTTTTGTGATTCTAGTACAAGGGGGTTATTATGACATGGCTATGCAATCCATTTTACGGCGAGCGCAAAGGACAGAGCTATGGCAGTTGTATAGCTCTGTCCTTTTCTCTCAGCGTAAACAGAAGCTTAGCTATGTCATAATAACCCCCCAGATCGCGAGATGGCGCTGGTGATCGTACGGTCGGTCGCATTTCCACACCGCGTTGGCGAGATTTTTTTTAAATTCGTTTAGGCTATACATTTTTAGAGTTCCGTACCTAAAGGGTTTCAAACAAGACCTTATTACTAAGCTTTCGTGCTTTATCCGTCCGTCCTAACACTAAAGTTAGCACTTGCTGAGTTGGGACCGTTTCGCAACACTAGCATGTGTCGTCTCATTTCCTTATTTTTTATTGTTATTTCTTGTTTTTGTGTGTGTGTGTTGTGTTGTGAGTACAGTCAGCAACAAAAACTTGGGCCTAAAAATGATTTCTTTGACAGAAACTTATTTATTCTCCATAGCATATAAACACACGTAACACACATCTAGTAAATTTAAAGCTATATCCTCTCGCGTTGGCTGCGGCCCGGTCTTTCAATTACTGCCCCCGTCTCCCCACGGACTCGGGACTGAAAACGTACAATCAAGTTAGTAAATAAACTGCATAATATATTTTACGTTCTTTTTGTCTGTGTGTATTTTATTCGAATTGGAATGAGTACTCGTTTCTGTCATGTAATTAACTAATCCTTATAATTAGACAGCGGATTTGAAGTAGCGATAGTACAATAGGTTAGATAAATATTTTTACGTAACACCTGGCCATAATGTGAGTTTTATCGCACGCTGCGCGCACGGTAAAACTCGCATTGTGGCCAGGTGAAAACGTAAAATTGTGTACTCATCACGGGCAGTAAAAATGAAAGCCCTCTATCGCATATTTACAACCTTCGCCTACGGCTCGGGTCTCAAATACCTGCGATTTCGGGCTTTCTTTCTTTTACAGCCCTTGTTAAGTAATGTACTATTACGTAACACCTGGCCATAATGTGAGTTTTATCGCACGCTGCGCGCACGGTAAAACTCGCATTGTGGCCAGGTGAAGACGTAAAATTGTGTACTCATCACGGGCAGTAAAAAAGAAAGCCCTCTATCGCATATTTACAACCCTCGCCTACGGCTCGGGTCTCAAATACCTGCGATTTCGGGCTTTCTTTCTTTTACAGCCCTTGTTAAGTAATGTACAATTTTTTATAATATGATAAAATAAAAGTAAATCTCCTTTGCGTAGAATTTGGTTCTTCCAATATTTAAGGTAGTTGCCGTCCATGTGATGTTCGTTTTTTCCACCCTGTATACTATATAATACCGCACTGGTTCCGCCGAGGGGTTAAAAATAAAATATGCAGCTGAAACATTTTGAAATTGGAATTTTTCGACTCCATTTCTACGAGCTCGAGATACGGTGATATCGAGTCTACCGTTCGACATCATTGTGACGTTCGAAATCGTTATTTTATTTCCATCGAGTTATATAAAATAGAATTGGCACGTGTTTGAGTGCAGGCTGGGTAAAAGTAAACAGAAACGAAACCAAAAGAACGGGTAGTCAGATTTTAAGTTTCCGTGTGTACCTACTTATACTCGAAAATCTAATCACTACATAGTATAAAACAAAGTCGCTTCTCGCTGTCTGTCCCTATGTATGCTTAGATCTTTAAAACAACGCAACGGATTTTGATGCGGGTTTTTTTAATAGATAGAGTGATTCAAGATGAAGGTTTATATGTATAATAGATTCTGGTTTATGTACGGGTGTTACAGAAAACTCACATAGACCGAAGCGAAGCGAGGGCGGGTCGCTAGTCAAAGATAAAAACATGAATGAGAACTCGTGTAACCAGTGGGGCTAGACAAGTTGCCATCGTTCACGAACGCTAGCGTTAGGTGATCACTGGCGACATGTGTTGTCATTGAAAAATGTATGGGAATGACGTAAGTCACGTGATATATCACTCGTTAACTGACACGCTGAAAAGTGATCACTATCACTCGATAGGTTTGACGACTACGGTCGATACGCGGTACTATTTTGACACAAAGGCTAGACAAGTTGCCCTTTTGACAGGTCGAATAGAACACGAGCACAATCACCATGTCGCACTGCTAGATCAAAACAGTATTAACTCAAAATCATGGCTAGTTTGGTTTTAAGTTCAAAGAAGTTGAATTAAAGTTGATTTTGACATGCATTGTATTTTGAGTTACTACTATTTTCATCTAGCAGTGCGATATAAACGTCGGTATCTAAGGGCGGTATCTATGGACGGCCGTAACGACCAAGAAACTGTCAACTGAGTCCGTGTCATCACTGTCATCATTGCTTCGCGGTCGCATAAAATTATATTGTTTGAACTTTGATTTCTTATTAAAAATGCTTCCGCTGAGACTTACATATACGCTGCTCACAACAGTACGAGCTTATCCAGGCGCCGACCCAGAGAAATCTCTCGTGCGAGCCTGGAGGCCGCGGACGGGATGCATGAAATGCTGTTCAGGAACATTTTACGTTAAGCAAGGTCTCATTTAGAGTTCTTTGCAGCCTTTTGCGTTCCCTGACTTCGTTGAGGAGATTGAAGGAGGTTCTCCTTGAACTGAAGGTAAGCATCATTTTGATTTTAACATGTATAAGTTGGTATGTGCATTATATAAACAATACCTACAATGAAACTTGTCAGTACCAACCAATAAAGATATTTATTACGATTATTTCAGGTGCTGTGTACTCTCAGCTTTCTGGCGACAAGGTCGGATCAGAGGATCACGGGGTATCCAACCAATTAACGCAACGGACCGCTGCTAGTAGATGCATCCGTCAAGTGGGGGATGCTCTCAACAACGACACAGTCTTGAAGAGGAGGATCGTCTTCCTACAATCGGATGAAGCTAGGTCTCGTATAAGACAAGAGTAAGTTATGACATATATTTAATGAAAGTATTGGATGTTTCATTCCCTGAATATGTGTAATGTTTTTTACTCACAAGGTCCCGCCCAACGTTTAAATTAACCGAGGGAGCGTTTTTTCTTTTATTGAAAACTCTTTATATATATAGTAGTATGGTTTTAGGAAAAAAATAGTACTTAGTTACTTATAGCGAGGTCAAGTAAGTATACTTAACCGATATCATACAATTTATTGATAAAATAACTTTTGTTTGTTTTAGGCAACAAAGAAAATCCTACAGACGGCTGGTTGACGATGCCGGATGTCCATATACTATTATCAACCCCTTGTCGCAGAATTACAAACTCCGGTGTTTCATTTTTACACGGAGCCTGCAGCCTGTATGGAAGGAGTATCTCAACTTTCATTCAATGTCTCAAAGGTCGCCCCCTAGGTTATATTGTAGTGCGGAGCAGTCCTTTTATAATTGGAGCCAAATCCAGGATGAGCCCTACTAATTAGAGGCAGGATTATACTTAATTGTTTGGTGAAATGAGTTTGAATTACTATTAATTTATTATGTTTAAAACCTCATCCAAAAAATGCTATGAATCAAAAAATTATTGATTTCAAGTATTAAACGTTCAAAACAAAATCGAAGTACATTATTTTAGTAAAGTTTCATTACTCGAAGTTACACTGATGGCCATATAATTAGGAACCGAACGCTTGCGTTTTTCTCGTAAGATATACTTAATACAATTATGACTTAAATTTTGACCACCAATCAAAAATTTCTTGACCAATTTCATTTTTAGATTACACTTATCATTATATAATAATCTGTTTAAATGTATGTACAGTTTGTCGCTGCTAAAATCGAATATTTCATCAATTTCATGTTAAAAAACTTTGTATGGATACGTCAGCACTAAGTTTTTAAATCCCTTTAAAAAATATTCGTTTTTAATAGCGGTAAACTGTACAAAAATTTGAGGCTTAGTTTATTAATTAACGATAAGTGTAACTAAAAATAAAATAGGTCTAGAACTTTTTGATTAGTTGTCAAAATTGAAAGTATATTTGTAGGCAATTACATGGAAAAAATGCAAGCGTTCCTAATTATTTAGCCACCACTGTTATTACAGGAGGTCACGACTAATTTGGTTACGATCTCGGAAATGTATTATTCTGGCCTGACAGGATAGAGAGCAACTCCCTGATGCCAAATATGTCGTTCTGCCTGCGCACAGCGGTCGCATTAACTAATATGGCGGCTGAAAGACGCGTTATCGTTCCCAAAAAAAAGAGATAAAGGAAATGGCTGAATTTTGTACATAAAGTAAGTACTAGTAGTACTCATGTCAAATACCTATGCAAAAACTGTTCAAAAATAGTTATGGTGTTATGTACAGTCAGCTGCAGAGAAATGTAACCACCTTTGCTAGGAAACTTGTATGCAGAGGGGGTCACTTTTCTCTGCAGCTGACTGTACTTTCAACGGCCGATAGTTGTTACCAAAAAAAACGATAAGGGAAATGGTTGAATATTATGAGCAAAGTAAGTATTAGTTGTACCAATGCCAAATATGTAAAAACTGACCAAAATTTTGGTCGCGTTAGGGCACTAGGACCTTTTAAAGATACTTCGAAAGTATATAACGCCATAACGTGACCAACATTTTTGACAGGTTTTGCATATTGGACATGAGTACAACTAGTACTTACTTTATTATCGTTTTGTTTTGGGAACGATACCACACGCATATAACGCGACCACTGTGCGCAGGCAGTCTGACAAATTTGTAGTCAGGTTCCTCTATTCCCACTAGTTCAGTTGACTGAACAAGTGAGATTTTTTTACTCGTTTGTTCAGTTGAAAATAAAATAAGTTATAACTGAACTAGTCAGTTTTTTTTTCGTTTGTTCAGCTGAATAAAATTAATAACCGCTTAGTTCTATATCCATGTATGACTTCTTTGAACACGTAAAATGGTACTTTTTTGTTCTGTCTAGTCATACACCTACACGATGTGTACAAAACGAGTTGTTTAAAATGAGGTAGGTTTAGGTTATGTTAGTTTTGCAGCAGGCCCAGAGGGCCAAACCACCCAGAAATAGGAGCTCCGCCTAAGCGGAGCTCCGTCGACACTCTTATTTCAAATCAATCAGACAGTGTCGACGGAGCTCCGCTGACGCGGAGCTCCAATTTCTGGGTGGTTTGGCCCTCCGGGCTTGCTGCAAAACTAATATTACCTAAACCTACCTAGTTTCTGGTTATGAAAATGGAAAAAAAGTCTTGTTTAATAACAGGTTAAGAAACAGTGAAAAAAAATCATTATTCATAACCAGTTATGAAATCTTACTTGTGAAAGTGGACGAAAGGAAATTGACGACTTCAAGCATATTTTTCTTGAAATGGGTGTCAAATTAACGCTCGTGACCGTACAGTCACCATCAAATATCGGAGTAGGCGTTCAAAAATACCCGCACTCAACTCAATTAATTAAGCAGTGTATGTAGAGTGTGTTGATATATTTTTGCACACTTTGTTTGCTGCGATGTGTTTAAAGTCGTACCTACTTTAGTTGCTTACATTTACTTCAACCGACCTACAACATCCGACATTATGGGAAAACGAGCATATTTGGAAGGTATTATAGGAATGAAGACAACATGAATTGATTATTTTACTGAGCAGAAATTATGGAAAAGTACATAATTGTATTAACGCAGACATCACAGGAACATCGGAGTGCACGGATCCAGTTAATCTGCATTGCAGTCCTTCTAGACAATGCATACTATGTGGTAAAATTGGTGGGTGAAGTGGCTGAAGACAGTGGTCTTGGTTTTTTCTGAAATTAAAATAAAATGACTTATCATAATTTTTGTCATGAATATAAACTATAACTTTGTTTCTACATTTTTTTTACATTCAAGTCAAATATCCGTAAGGGGCTAAGGGCGCTAAAACACTGAGATATTGTTGGAAAAAGGTTAAGAAAGGTTATGTACTCGCTGTCTCCAACAATAATATATTATCCAATATAGGGCTGAAACTATTGGACAGAGAGCGTGTCAGATAATTTTGAGCGTAACGCAATGTGAAATATAAATTATTATTGGCGACTGTACTTATTCTCATTTAGTTTATATTGGTTTTGCAGACACTTTAGAGAGATCAAATAACTTATATGAATAAAAAGCAAATTATTTACATAGATTTAATGCTTAATCTTTGGCCAAAGTAGCTGGTCACCCGAAACGTCATTTAGGCATGAGGAAATTTCCTTAATGAATGAGTTATCTCACGCCTCCCCCAAAACATAAAGACTTGGCTAAAAGCAGACATATTTATGCCATTTCACTGGTTTGACTGATGCAGCCGCCGTTCTCAGTTTGACAGAGGAAGTTTGAAGTGGGACCTAGGCAGCGTATGCATGCAGGTAACGTCCGCCAGGTTAGGTAAAATACTGAAAATACGGAATAAAACTGTATACACACCATGATCTGCATTTGCGAATATCATTATAGGTATCCAGTGGACTTTATAAATATTTTCTTAGTTCCAATCACGTGTAGTCTAGGTCCCTGTAAATTTAAAATTAACTGTAGGTATATCTTTATCACAAACACGCTGCTCTAGTTAATTTTATCGAGTACAGGCTTCTGTACTATTCTGTCCATGTCATTACGATTAGTACCGCAATTTTAGCAAATGTTATCCGATTTTAAGGTGTAGCTGAAAGAAAGTCAAACACAACTACACTAAATAAATAAAAAATCGTACATACATACATACATTAACCCTGAAAACATTACACTCCTTATTTTAGGCAGTCATGTAAAAATAGTTGGGTAATGCCTGTGCGCCCCTGCTGCGCTTTCACGTGATTTGAACATAAACCTGTATCTGATCTTCATTATTGATTTAAATAGGGAAACTATTTAACAATGCCTGGGAGACGCGTTCATACATTGTTATGCTGTGTAATTATTTTAAATAAATAAATAAATAAAGGAAGTAACTTTTCTTACATGTTACAAGAATTCATAACACATACATACACGTACATATTTACCTTAGAATAACACACAACACACAACACAATCATAATCTCATAACATTTTATGAAAAACCACATGTAAATAAATAATGTAACAAATACAACATAATACGTACCTAAATATGTTTATTTCCAATGCACATCTGCGACAGCGTCAACTTGACTTTTAAGGTCGAAAAGTATAGACAAATTTATCATTTTTAGAAAAAAAAACTAGACTGTCGAGTGAGGTTGTATCCATCGTGGGCATACACTTTGGCTAGATTTTTCATTTTTGACAACGCATGTCGACAGTGATCGCCTAACGCTAGCGTTACATTCGATGGCAACTTGTCTAGCCTATTTCGCCAAGTGACAGGTGATCACCAAAGTGATCGCCTAACGCTAGCGTTCGTGAACGATGGCAACTTGTCTAACCCCACAGTAATATTAGGGTAAGTTTTATTGATAAAAATACCTACACTTAAACCAAAATTCAGTACCTAATCAAACTAAATGTGCGCCCGTTGTAAGGATTTTGGTCTTAAATTAGATTTTCGAGTATAGTACTTAGTATCTTTAAAAAAATTCACCAGTTATTTTTAGCTACTGAACTATAGGACGGTTCAATGATACTATATCATTGAACCGTCCTGTATTGTATGATTTGTAACATGTAATCGCCATAAGGTCTAAAACCCTAATTTATTTATTCATGACAATACAATGAAGGCATTACGGTTGGGTACCAAATCGCTTACAATGCTAAATGGAATAAGTAACTAGGTACTAAATTAAATTTATAGGAATTAACTAAGTATACAAATCACAAAAGCAGCTTCCTTCTGGCGATTAAGTATACTTAGTCATGATACGAAAAGGTTCGTCACTTTTGGACCTTATTGGCGAGCGTTAGTGACGAACCTTTTCGTCCCGTGACTAAACATGAATTAGATCGGAGACGCAAAATTTTAAACTTTTTAATCATATAATTTTATTATGGTCTAATCATTGGCAATTCACCTCACTATACTTGTGTAAGATTCTTGTAAAATTAGTTCATTGAAATTGTCATCTACGTACCTACAGTTAAAAGTCATAAATGTAGATATTGAATATTTTTGAAGTGTTGGCAATGTAGATATATATACATTGCCAACACTTCAAAAATATTCAATACGAACACGCCTCTATGCTACTAACAATAAGATTGGTATATGTATAGGTACATATATTTTGCTCTATAGCCAGACATTAGTGCTTTCGACTGTACATGACTACACACACGCATGCAGACGCAAGACTGTAATGATTTGATTTAGCTGCGTCCCAGTCTTCATCGACTAGGTTATAAAAATATAAAACCACTCAGTATGTTACTGCAATGTCGGGTACCTAAATAAAATGTTAAAATGTGGAGCTTGCCATTTTGATATGTAAATAAATAAATAAAAGGTAGGTACGCTTTGGGAGTTTATAGTTGAGACTTGGTTCGTTTTAGGGTCCTCTGCCCAAAGGGTCCCAACGGGACCCTTTATTAAGGCTACGAAATCCGCCCGTCCACCCGTTGGTTCTACCTTTTAATAGAGTAACTTTTGAACAGTATGTATGTCAAAAGAATATATAAATAATAAATAAATATCAAGCGACGATTTGACACAAAACTAAGCTCTAGGCTTGTAGTTTGTACTATGGGCCAATGCTATAAATACTTATATAGAGAATTAAATACTTGATACATAGAAAACATCAAATACTCTGAAACACATACCTTGTGCTCATCACACAAAAATTTGCGAATCGAACCCAGGACCGCTTCGTAGGTAGGGTCACTACCAACTAGGCTATCGCTTCGACTAGTCTAGTCTATATGTGTTATTCCCTAACTGTGGATATTACCATCACGTGGCCTGGGTGCTCGTTTACCTTATTTGTGCCATACTCATGGAAAACAACTGAACCTTTTCCGATTCACAGGGACATATTATGCAGACTCCATTACACGTCTATAAACAGCGTAACTTCGTAACACGTCGTTCCTTCCTTAATAAAGTCGCGAACACTCTGTGGGGCCCTCGGGACCAATATCAAATAAATATCGCTCAAGCCTATTAAGTTAAATCGCTACGATCGGTTCCTCCATTGGGTGTTATTCTTTACTTAGCTTGTTCGACTCATGTTGAACGACCATCATTACTTGAATCGTACGCTCGTTATAGCCTTGGATTCGAAGTGAAATTACCAACATAATTCTATTTTTACCCAATAAAATGTTGCTTTTTGCTGTCGCGGTATGAAAAGGTTCGTCAATTTTCGACTCTATTTCAAATTTTCGATGCAGTTAAGGTTCAAAAGTGACGAAGCTTCCACCGAAGGTTCCACTATGACCACATTGACCACCTCGAAATTTTTCGGTTTTACAATTATAACAGAGCCACGACGAAAAACACAAAATTTTAACGTTTTTCATTTTAAAAAAAAGGGGATGGTGATGCAAACGAGCACATCAGCCACCTGGTGGTAAGTAGACTTAGAACCCCATAGACATTTGCAAGCTCAAGATTGCAATCTTACGATGACACCAGACGACGATCGTTCGATCGATGACAATTTTATTGTTTTCGTTTTTCTTTTATACAATAAAGTGTATAAATACTAAGATGAAATGCCTCTATGCTAGGCCCTAAGCCAAAAGGCAGTATCTCATATAAAACTCCAGTAGCAATACCAACCTCATCACTAACTGAGGAGAATTCAAACTGCTTTGGTTATTGAATTTGGGATACTGCTTATTGGCCTAGGACGGCAGAATTGTCTTACTCTCGCACCGGAACACAACGTCAAACACTGCTGTTTAGCGGCAGGTTAAAGGGTACAATGATTCTCGCCCAATGTTATAATAATTTAATGGATTATTTGTGATTGGTGATTTTCACTTTTTATTAAGTTTTTATAAATGTGTGCAATTTCACTACATAGCATAAAACAAAGTATCGCTTCCTGCTGTCTGTCTGTCCATATGAAGTTCCGATCTTTAAAACTACGCAACAGATTATGATGCGGTTTTTATAATAGATAGAGTGATTCAAGAGGAAGGTTTTTATTTATGTATAATAAATTCTGTTATTTGTAAGGGTGTTACAGAAAACTCGCATAAATCGAAGCGAAGCGAGGGCGGGTCGCTAGTATTTAAGTAATACATAAACTTAAGAGTGTTAAAATAAATCTCTTAAAACATTGTCCTTTATTTTGTGTTAATAATTCAATCGTGTCGCACCTTAAACAAGGGTTAAGTAAGCGGGTTCAGTAGCCGACGACGACGATGCACTTGGAAAAAAATTCTCGGTTACAACCATAGAGGTAGGAAAGAAGAATAGTACTCTTCGCACCTGTTACAAGTCCTTCGTTAAAAAGAGTCGTCTATATACAGGATGTCCAGTAAATAATGAAAAAGGTTCCATCCATTGACAGGGGACCTTAGACTGGTCCCTAAAAATCATTTATAGGTTTAGCAAAAGTAGCGTGGTTTTCGAGATAATCGAACTTTTCTATTTTCTTAATGATTGGCCCCTTCGTTCACTTGAATGACCTCCTAGGCCACAAATGAAGAGATTTTCTCGTTCTGTTTGTTGTTAAATATTCTCTAAGAGTGACGCTAAAGGATGTGTAATAGGGCGCTATGGTGGCCAGACTGATTTCTTATTAATTGGGCCTTAACTTCTGACCGGCTTGACTCCTTGGCGCTGCGTAGAGATGTAGCCTCACTCTGCATTCTCTATCGCTTGTACAACGGGGAGTGCTCCGAGGAGCTGTTCGGATTAATTCCTGCCGCATCCTTCCGCCTTCGTCCTACGCGACAGAAATTCCACCACCATCATTTAGATGGTTGGCAGTCCACAACTGTGCGTTTCACACGAAATTTCCTGCCTCGCACAACTAAACTGTGGAATGGTCTGTCGCCTGCGGTATTTCCGGACCGTTACGACCTTCAAACCTTCAAGAAAAGAGCGTACTCTCATTTGAAAGGCCGGCAACGCACCTGTGACTCCTCTGGTGCTGCAGGTGTCTATGGGTGACGGTAATCGCTTTCCATCAGGCGATCCGTCTGCTCGTTTGCCTTCCTATATATTTTTTTATTTGACCCAGATGAATTTCAAAAGCGTATCACTTTTTAAGTGTGTCAGTGTGTGACCCTGCATTAGTGTGCGTAAGTGTGCAGTCAGTGATGTGCGGTTTATCAATAACTAGCGACCCGCCCTCGCTTCGCTTCGGTTTATGTGAGTTTTCTGTAACACCCGTACATAAAACAAAGTTTATTATATATAAAAACCTTCTTCTTGAATCACTCTATCTATTAAAAAAAACCGCATCAAAATCGGTTGCGTAGTTTTAAAGATCTAAGCATACATAGGGACAGACAGCGGGAAGCGACTTTGTTTTATAATATGTAGTGATAGTGATATACAACAAGGCCACAAGGCTAAAAGTTGTGTTGTACACAGAAGAAAACGGTGGTACGCTTGACATTTGGCTACACGGGATCAATGTTTTCCTACATCTATGGTTACAACTGGCGTAACAAGATATTTTCAGCAGTATTGTATTACTGGGTAGACCGTTTGCACAGCCGGCTCCGCTACCTACGTGTTCATTTCTTAACAAATTGACAACGTCCTTTATTTTATTTAGTTACATTCAATAGGTATTGTTTGAAAACTTAATGAAGACTTGAATTTCTTGATTATTTTTATAAACCACGAACATGTTTAATCATTTGGAACCTTCTTAAAGCATTTAAAAAAAACAACAGCTTTATATATTATTTAAATTTTGGTTAAGGCATCCGTCACCTTCTGACAGCTAAATAAGTGCACGTGTCAAAAAGTGACGGATGCTTTATCCACAGTTGACACGCGATATGGACGCAGCCATATGGACGCAGCTGCACAACTCTATGGCTCCGGACATTAAAAGCATGAAACGGCAACAGGGTGCTACTCATAAAAAATATTGTAACTTTATTCTGGTCTTGTTATGATTTTGATTTCGTTGCGATGTCGCATAACGTTTTGAAAATATCGTTATTCTGAAACGGTATATAAAACACTAACGAAATATAGCGTTATGATATCGTTGTTTTTCATAACGTTAAGAAGGTCTGTTCTTATCTGCTAACCAATAGTTACCTGCTGGCCGATTAACGGCTGGAAGTGCTGGAACGATTGTTTGCGTTTTGTATGCAGACTCCCTTGTTAAGACTGTCATAATTAAAATAATTGCGATTACGATGCGTTAGGCAATAGGCCTGCAGCACTTGTGTAAGTTTCCTGCAAACCCAAACAAAATTATGTGTAATAAAACAATAAATAGCATGCTGTTGTTATCAATTTTGTATAAAAAGATATATTGTGTTAACTTTACTGAAGGCTGTGTATGCTTACTCCTTTGCCTTTTCGCAAAAGTAGTGGATGCTATTGTCATTATTTTCTCGGTACAGGGTTATCTTTGACCGAATATAATTTAAACCTTAAAGCTAGCGGAACAAAGGTTTTATTTACCTACATTGATCAAATTTTCATCGTTGATTCAGAAGGCGCTTTAGCAAGAGGACTAAAACAAATAAAAAGTTTCTGGAATTATAAAAATGTGAGTGAACGTACGTCAATTGAATGCTATTTTTGTAATGGTCTCTATGCTATGCCATCTCGGAAACAAATTCATGATTAAGATAATAGATACGACACCGTTTTGTTTATGTAAGTACTGAACGTATCGTGCTACGTAACTGATTATCAAATGAGACCTTGTAATAAGCGTTCGTATTTATCTTGTTTTCGGCGCAGTAACATCGGGTACTCATTATGAAAAATGTCATTAGAACCAGTTGGCGTGACGCTGCGTCGTTAATAGTTCTCAGTAGGAAGAAGCCAGTGGTGCCGCCGCCTCAGGAAGTAAACTACGACATCTTGTTTCAGACGCGCACTGCGAGCGCCTCGTTTGCGAACAGCGTGGTGTTTCCTGGCGGAGTGAGTGAGCCCGCGGACGCCAGTGACGACTGGATCCATCTGTTTGAGACCTTCGGCTTCAAACAGGGCCACTTCAACGCTTTGCATAGCGCAAGGGCTCCTGTCACTCCAATACTTCGCGATAACCCTGTCAAAAGGTAATGTAAACAATGTTGTTAGGGGATTTTCTGACTGAACAAAAGTTGCAGGGCTTGTTTTCATAGGATTAGGGGATTAGGCATAGGCAATTATTCTGTGGTATCTTATCATAGTGTTTTTCAATTTGTGTGTAGCAATTTTTTTTTTGTGTTTGTTTGTAACATGATTAAACCTTTTTTGGCAGCCAACTTTTTTTTACATATTTATTTGCGGTTTATCATGACCAATTTAGCAAGTTCAAACTTGTTACATCAACATTAAGTTACCACCTTCCTACTTAATTGTCAGATTAGCTCTTAACAAACTTGACAGTCCCATGATATCATATTAATTATTATCCAAAACCAAAATGCTTGTCACCGTCTGCGTAGACCTTATTTTCCCAAGGGTGAAAGAAGGAACAGTTGATTATAGTGCCATCTAGTAAAATATGCCAGCGTTATTTACAAATTCTACTGCTGCACAAACGTAGCCTAACCAAATTACTTGCTCTAAAAATATAGAATGGCAGTGTTTGCTAGTTACATAATTGCATATCCATTAAAAAAATATTATTTGCCAGTGCCTTGTGAACATGCACATGAATGTGAGTGTTATAAATAAAAACTTCCAATAATGTCTATGGTAGACAGTAAATTATGTTCTCTCGGTTCAAGTCAAATAGGTAAAAGACTCTGATAAGAGTGTATAAGAGCAAGTGAAAGGGAAGTATAAACTCTTAAGGCCTCTATAAAAAGTATCACACTCTCATGACGATGCCCTTGCTTTACTGACCTTGAAAATGCTTTGGTTGAGTCATTGTCTGATTATATTCTGATCTGGTTTTAGGCATATTTTACTCTAGTTAAACAGTAGATTAAAGTTGTTTGATTACTGAAGCGTACAGGGCTATTTATATTAGTAGAACTCATTGTTACTAGAAACGTTGTGAGTGTAAATACAATTTTATATACCAAGTTGGTATTATCCTTTTAAAACAAAGCCTTGTAGTCTTGTCTATTGGGCTGATAATTTGATTCATAGCGTATTGTGTGCTTTGTGAAGTACCTTTTTAGCCCTGATGGTAAACCCGAGTAATCACTAGCGAGCTGTAACTGTAACTGATGCATTTGCAGTTGCGTTGATATTGTATGGTAATGAATTTGAAATTATGTAGTGTACCTGTTGTAGATATCACAAAAAACTAGATCTGTACGTTTTCCTTTCCAAAAAAATAAAAATGTATAAAAACCTAGTTCTTCATAAACTACAATATATTAAAAAGTCTTGGAAATCGGGCTAGATTTAGGGGGTGAAAAACGTTACCTACCATCCAGAGCTAAATTTGTATGCATAAATTTTGACAGCTACGCGATTTAAGTCTCAGTTCACAATCCTCTTAAGTAAAAATGGTGCCGTAGTTCCATATTCAAACCATGCAATAATTACCTTTTTCTAGGCTAATTGCATTGCGAATAACTGCGATACGGGAAACATTTGAGGAGGTAGGACTCCTGCTGTGCAGCAAACAACATCAGAAGGACCGGGGCAGTCCGTGGGTCGACATACTGTCTGATGTAGATGTCAAGCATTGGCAAAAGCAGGTACGGAGAGATGAGATAATTTTATTAAAAAAATTAAAACTATATTTGTTATATTTTAATTTCTTTGCTGACAATGTGGAACACACTTATACATTGTTTTATGTTAACACATTCAATGACAAGTACTCTAATTTCCATACAAAACGAATGTGTTAAATGAAACAATTATGCTGTTTTATTTAAGGCGGACAGTTGACACTGATATATCCAATCCTTGTTCACTAGATGGAATTTCACACTACTTTTGAATCTCTGTCAAACAGAATTTTTAAATGACTGACTCAACTGTGTGTTAATTTAAATTATTTATGTTTTAAAGGTATGGTGGCCATATAGCTTCTTTATCATTTTTGATATATCATAATTTTAAAATACCCAACTCTCAATAATTATGGTAGGATTATTATTTTCCAATATTCTGAGTCTTGTTTAGTGATCTGGTCTATACCACCTTATTTTTTGTGCAGAAATTCACACATATCTGCTATGACTGCTTTGGTCTGGTTGGCATCGTGGCCCCCCACCCCTTTATTTAAATAAACTATAGCAATGAATAGCTGGTTTAATTAATGTTTTTTACAATCAGCTAACTCTTTTTCTACACATTATTTTTGCAACTAACAGACTATTAACATCCAGCTAATGAAACCTACTTTTTTTTTCAGATATCCAAAAACCCAGGCGATCTGTTGAATCTATGCAAGGAGTACAAATGCTACCCAGACATATGGGCCCTGCACTACTGGAGCAACTGGCTGACTCCGGCACGGCTGCCTAATCGCTTTGACACTGCCTTCTTCATCACCGCCTTGGAAAAGCGGCCTGAACGGTTGGATTCGAACACTGAGGTGGTGCACGTTCAGGTAAGGAAGTAGACAGGAACTTTACTTTAATGTTCCTAAATGTATGTAAATTTAAGAACCTATTTTAAAAAAAATAAAAAATTGTGATATAGTTGTCAGACAATCGAAGTACAGCTTGAATAGTTTACAAAACAGTTTTGATATGCTACATCTAGTAAAGCACCTATCATTCTTAACCAATAGTGTAAAAATAATAATTGTGAGCGATCCATGGACAGACATGGTGTATACATCAAAAAGGTTTTCAAAATATGCACCAAAATTTTTTAGCTTTGAAATTTTTTAACGTAAGTATAATTAGAAATCGAATTGGCTCATAATTAGTTTATTCGCAGTACGCAATTGTAGCGCTAACTCAATTTTTGGTTGTTATCAATTCGGTAACGATTGGCCTTGGATTATGTTAATCCGATTCTACACGCTGGGAACAACCACGCAATTAACCAAGGTCAAGTGATTCGTATGAACCATTTTAACCCATTTCAATGCGTAGGTGTGGACCAGTTCTTACCATGTGGGTACTGAAACTTCCGTCAAGACCGACTGTTTAACTCGTGTTAAAGTCACGATTTATTATTATTACACCCTCGAAATATTGACACTAACGCGTTCGAAATGGATGCCTTTCATCCCTTGGTTAACAATCTACTATATTGTGTAGACGTGTGTTGGACAACGGAATTGAAGTTGAGAAGACTAAACTTGACTTTGGTTGATCTGCAGGGATATTGTACCGTGACCACCAGAATGGATACGATTAAAACATGTCCAGAAAAAGAAAAATCTTCAAATGGGGTCGCCACTAATACTTTTTTATCAGTATTTCGTGAATTGCAATCGAAATGACAGTTCATATAATTTCCGCAATATGGCGAGCTTTTTTTATGTTTCTAGTCAGGCTTTACTTATAATTATATCCCTTTTCAATCATTTCAATCTTATCCTACTAATGTTATAAATTGTCAAAAATATTAAGATTTTAGCGTTGGTTCCTTTATAACGTTTAAACAGCTGGATTTGGGTGGTATTTACGGTCGCACTCGCTCACTTAACGGCGATTAGGTCATTCATTGTAGTCGCGTCGTTCTAAAAGTCAACGCAGGAAGTTATTGAGGCAAGTTTGAGGTTATATTTTGTAATGAGTTGACAGCTGCCAAATAGGTCCTCTGAGAACTGTGCGAATATAGTCAAGATTTTTCATACACAAGTTCGAAAACGGAACGAATGAATTGTTTCTAAAATGTTTCTGAGTACGGCGGTTGGAACACCAAGATACTTGACATCCCGGAAATTTTGAAAACCGATAGAGCTCTGTCTACGCGAACAAAGTCGCGGGTTGGTAGCTAGCCATAATAAACAAAACTACGAGGGCTGCTACTTATGTAACCGGAATAGAAAAAATAAACAAACGTACATGGCTAAATATGGTTTTATTGTTTTTCGAAGTATTCTCCGTGACAATCGATGCACTTTTGCATACGTTGAAACCAATTTATAAAGCACTTTTTCCACTCTGACTGAGGTATCTCCAAAACGTGCTGTCTGAACGCGTCGACGGCATCTTCACGGGTCGAAAATCGTTGACCACGTAATTTATTCTTTACATTTGGAAATAAATAGAAATCATTGGGTGCCAAATCAGGGCTGTAAGGTGGATGACCCGTTAATTCTATATTTTGACCTTCCAAAAATCGAGTCGTTTCACGTGATGTATGACAGCTGGCGTTATCATGGTGCAGAATGATTCTCCGTCGCTGGTTGTTTTTCCGTATTTTTTCAAATACTTCCGGCAAACAAATGGTCGTGTACCACTCCGAATTAACCGTTTTACGATTCTCTAGGGGCACTGTAGCCACATGGCCATTAATACTAAAAAAGCAGGCCACCATTTGCTTCAAGGTGCTTTTTGCACGAGTTACTTTCGTAGGGTTCGGCTCATTTTGAAACACCCACACCGTTGATTGTTGTTTAGTTTCGGGATCATACGCATAGATCCAGGATTCGTCACCTGTGTAGATATTATAAACAGCTTTTGAGTCACCACGGTTATATTTTTTCAACATTTCCTTGCACCATTCGACGCGAGCCTCTTTTTGATCCTTAGTTAAGTTGTGCGGGATACAACGCGAACAAATTTTTTTCACAGCTAAGTGTTCATGTAATATCTTATTAATGCTCGTCATACATATGCCTATAGTCGCCTCTATCTCGCGATACGTAACATGACGGTCATGCATTATAAGTTTTCGCACAGCTTCAATATTTTGTGGTACAACGACCGATTTCGGGCGACCATCCTTAACTTCGTCCCTGAGCATACTACGTCCACGATTGAACTCACTAAACCAGTGATACACAGTAGTTTTGGATGGAGCTTCATCACCAAAAGTCGAAGTTAGTTGATCTATGCACTGTTGTTGCGTTAAACCACGCCGAAAATCGTAATAAATCATAGCACGAATATTTTCACGAGTGAGTTCCATTCTTGCAGCGAGATTAAAATTTAAACCCGCCAAAAACAAAAGACTAGCGTACATAAGAAAAAAAATATATAGCGGCCAGTATTAAAAAAAGTTCAAATTTTACCATGGAGGTCAGATATAGCGTTTAAAAATGTTGGAATCCTGGATTCCGGTTACCTAAGTAGCAGCCCTCGTATACTTTCAGTGGGCGTCTCCCGAGGAAACCTTAGACAAGTGCCTTAAGAAGGAACTGGTGCTGTTCCCACCTCAGGCCTACGAGCTGAACCGATTCCGGTTCGCGCCCGACTGCGAACATTTGATTCGTCTCGCAGCCGCTCGGAGCGCCGATGGGAATGCTCTGATCTACCCTTCCATTGTGAAGGCAAAGGATGGAGAGATACACTTACTGCCAGGTAGGGAAGAGGGACGATAAGAGTTGTCGGGATTTTGGGGAACTAGCCTATTTAATATCAGTTTTGAAACTCTGTAGTGAATAATGCGTGGTTGTTGTCAATCGTGTTAGTTGGCTAGTTGGTGTAACTTAATTATAATGGCAACGAATAGTACACCACTGGTTGCGATTTGAAGCAAATGCGTCTTCTTACCAGACTGTCCAAAATGGATTACCCTCATTCCATTGACCCACCAATATCATTTTAATGAAAGAAAGCAAAAATTGCAGATAGTGTATCATGTTTTTCTATGGAGTCTGAACTAGATATAATAGGCACAGTTCATATCATACTTTCACACAGATTGAATTTGCATATTAAATGTTAATGTTTTGCTTATTTCTATTTCAGGAGACGACCTTTATCCATCAGACATAGAATACAATGGTAAAATCATAAAAAAAGACGAGACTGTGCTAAAACTCAGAGAGGGCTGCCAAACCTTGCACCGCTTCGAAACGGTAGACTCAGTGAAACAGTTTGTCGTACGTAACTACAAAGCCAACCACATAGATATGGGCGATCGGGTTATCCCGGTGCAGTTTTAAGTTTTCACACGTTTTAACGAGCCTTAGGGCCTTGTATTAGTGAAGTGTAGTGAAGTGTGTCGTTACAATGAGTAGTGGGACCACGTCGTGGCCTAACAGCCAAGAGGACTATGAACTGTTGGAGGTGATCGGGGTCGGCGCCACGGCCGTGGTGCACGCGGCGCTCTGCCGCCCCCGGAACGAGAAGTGCGCCATCAAGCGCATCAACCTCGACAAGTGGAACACCTCCATGGACGAGCTGCTGAAGGAAATCCAAGCCATGTCCTCATGCAACCATGAGAACGTCGTCACTTATTATACGTCGTTCGTGGTCCGCGAGGAGCTCTGGCTCGTCCTGCGCCTGCTGGAGGGCGGCTCGCTCCTAGACATCATCAAACACCGCGTCCGCGTCGCCAACTGCCGCCACGGCGTGTTCGACGAGGCTACCATCGCGACGGTCCTCAAAGAGGTCCTGCGAGGGCTGGAGTATTTCCACCAAAATGGCCAGATCCATCGCGATATCAAAGCCGGGAACATTTTACTAGGTGACGACGGAGCCGTGCAAATCGCCGACTTCGGGGTTTCGGCCTGGCTCGCCACCGGCCGCGACCTGTCACGTCAGAAGGTCCGCCACACGTTCGTCGGCACGCCCTGCTGGATGGCGCCCGAAGTCATGGAGCAAAATCACGGCTACGACTTCAAAGCCGACATCTGGTCGTTCGGCATCACGGCGATAGAGATGGCGACCGGCACCGCGCCCTACCACAAGTACCCGCCGATGAAGGTGCTCATGCTGACGCTGCAGAACGAGCCGCCGACGCTCGACACGGGGGCCGAGGAGAAGGACCAGTACAAAGCGTACGGCAAGACCTTCCGAAAGATGATATCCGAGTGTCTCCAGAAAGACCCGGCGAAGCGGCCGTCGGCGCTCGAACTGCTGAAGCACGCGTTCTTCAAGAAGGCGAAGGATCGGAAGTATCTGGTCCAGACGCTGGTCGCGACCGGGCCGAGCATGGAGACGCGCGCGCACAAGGCGTCGCGGCGGCAGCCCGGCGCGTCCGGCCGCCTGCACCGCATGGAGACCGGCGAGTGGGTCTGGGAGAGCGACGACGACAACGACGACGACGACGCCG
>OZ014440.1:4607829-4857292 GCA_963966035.1 Acleris laterana
TATTTACGTGTCAGAAGGTGACGGATGCCTTATCAAAACTTTGTCTCGCGATAAACGCAGCCATATTAGGCAAGAAAGAAGCAAGTTTAATATTTGCAATGGGTTTACATAAGGATATGAGACATTACGTCCAAATGAAAATACGGAATTTTCAAAAATTCACGAGTACAGTCAACTACATAGACATTTATACACTTTTGAACCTTATTTTATTCAAATATATCCAGCACTTGTCTTTCGGTTAAAATGATGATGATGATGACCATACAGGTATAAAAGTGGATAAACCTCTTTGTAGTCTTACCTAACCCTTGAAAAACATTACAAATTTACCAAAAACTATACTGGAAGATGTACCTTCAATTGTTCTTGTTTGTAGTCCGGCTGGTAAGGCAGTAGCATCCGTATTTTGCCCCAGCGGTTGAAGAACAACGCGATGGCTCCCACCCACACCAGTAACACCATTACCACGATCCCAATTTCTACACCTCGTATCTGTATTAAAATAACTTCAGTTAGTGAAGCTAAACTGCCGCTTAACCGACGTTTTAAATCACGTAGCTGTTAAAAAAATCCATACTAATTTAGCTCCGGGCCATATCGTTTCTAACCTCCACCGACTCCGACGACGAGCGCGACGACGGCGGCCGCGCTCCGTACGGGGGCGGGGACGACACTGGACGGAAATGAGGTATTCTTTATCGGGGGTGCTTTAATAAATCATAATGATACGAGTTCGAGTATCATTATGGCTTCGTTAAAGTTCACTTTACTTTTCACTACGATTGCGACAAAAATAATCTTAAATTGAAATAATAATGCCCAAAATGCAGCATTCTTACTCACTCGATAAGCCTCATGCCCTAAATTTAGCACACGTGTCTTTAGGGCATTTATTTTAAAATAGTCGTTATAATTGACTATAATTCCTTTCCGCTGAAACGCGACGCCCATCACTACTCTTTTTGACGTTTTACGATTGCGTAATAGGACATAAGAAAATAATCTAGTAGATCGCATTTTTGTAAATCGAAAACACCATAATTAAATACCTTTACGTAACACCTGGCCATAATGTGAGTTTTATCGCACGCTGCGCGCACGGTAAAACTCGCATTGTGGCCAGGTGAAGACGTAAAATTGTGTACTCATCACGGGCAGTAAAAAAGAAAGCCCTCTATCGCATATTTACAACCCTCGCCTACGGCTCGGGTCTCAAATACCTGCGATTTCGGGCTTTCTTTCTTTTACAGCCCTTGTTAAGTAATTTACTATAATGTGTCAACAAGAGAAGTTTTGCGCGTCGCGATTTAGCGGAAAGAAAATTTTAAACAGTCAATTACACAACTTTTATACGGGGTGTATTGCTGATCATATTCCAAATGAATAGGGTGGGTAGCTATGATCACTTTGACACGTCTTGGGCCAATTAAAACTCATCCCACCTACGTTGCTTTTTTTTCTCGGTATATTCCAAAAGTTAACCATTTTATTTACCTGCGCCTGAACAAGGCTTTCCCGAACGCATGGATTGGGAGAAATGGGCCTATTGAATGGCCCGCTCGATCCCTAGACCTCACCCCAATTGACTTCAACGTCAGGGTGGTCGGGGGGAGAGCCAAAGAACTAGTTTACGCAACAAGTAGAAAGTAGACAGCATTTAATGGCAAACATTAATGACGCATTCGCGATAATGCGACAAGAAATGACACTTGGTACAACCACTGTAGAAATACGAAAAAAAGTGTCGCGAATGTTCCAATTGTGGAAGAAGACAATTTGAACAAAATTTTAATTAATTATTAATAGATACGCGTTTTGTCAAATTCAATTTCATTTATTGCATGTCACATTACAGGTATTGTACAATCAGCCCATTTAACTGTATGGATTTACTGATCGAGTAAAACGACAATTTTAGACAAAATCAATTTTTTGGCGGAAATTTAAAGTGATTCTAGACGTATGGCATGTGATTAGTTTATATATTTATTTTAGTTATTGTTTTTTGAAACGAATTTACTATTGAAGCGTATTTTTTAAAGTTAGTTGGTTGCTCAATGGGTCCGAACAGCGTTCGGGTGAAATGTAAAATTTCAATCTGTCACATGACCAATAAGATATGAAATAGTACATTGTGTATTAAGGGTAGTAAAGAAACAGTTACAAACGAGAGTCTGTTAGAATTAATCTAAAGCTTTAATGACTCGAGCTTTGTATTTCCTTTACCACCCGTGTAACATACAATGTTTTTCATCACAATTGCGAGGAAATGAAATAAAATCAGACAAAAGATCATATTTTTAACTTATTAGCGGTAGACTACATCATTTTCTGTGACTTACCACAGATAATGTCTAACGTGTTCAGAGTCAGATACTAGTGACAGTCGAGATCAATAGTTTATATGCGAGATTTTTAGGAAATAGTATGCAACTGACATTTCATCTCGAATGAAACTTCATATCGAATGGCACAAGAATTGGGGTCCTGACGTATTGTGATAGTTTGAGTCCACGTATAATATTTAAAAAAAAAGCTTTTACGCACGACAGGGAGTAATGGTAAAAAAAGGCCCGCGGGTATTATTTTGGATTTACGGTCGATTTTTCTAGCATGTCAGGACACTATTTACGAGCAAGTGTGATGAAAAATATGGTGGGGGCGCACCTGGCTTGTCCCTCGGGTCCTGCGCCAGCGCGATGTCGACGGCGGGCCCGGCCAGCAGGCAGGCGCCGTTGCACACGTCCGCCAGCTCCTCCAGCGGCGCGCTGTGCGTCGAGCGCGGCAGGCTGCTGTACCCTGCGCGCCGGACAACATGCCCTTATAGAACAAGTAAGCAATGGAGACGCCCGTTTTTATTATTTTTCGACAATAAATCAAAAAGTTTTTTTTGTGTGATACCTTATTTGCTGTTAATATAATGGTATCATTATATTAACAGCAAATAAGGTATCACACATACTACCATAAACAATTAAAAATAGTAGAAATTACTGAAGTTAACCCTGTCACAGCTTTCTAAAACAGAACTACGACATTAATTCATTAGGTCTTCCGGTAACCTTTGGGGAGGGAAGATAACTGATTGAAAGGGTTACCTATTTTAAGTTCAAAAAACTTTTGTCCGCTGTTTCGTTTATCCGAAATTTTATTTTGTCCGATTTTTTTTTTTTCTGGAACTGGTTTATTTTCCAGAATTGTTATAAAACTAACCTAACTCACCACCTATAAAACTAAAAGGTTCGGAGGAAAATATTTCTCGGGTAATGAAAATTTCGGACAAACGAAACGAAACAGCGGTCAAAAGTTTTTCGAAACGTCGATAAAATTTAAATCACTGCGAAATACCGCGGTGGACCGCCATTAATAAAAAAGGAGTAGATTAATTAATCCATAAGATTTATTTTAGTGTTATTATGATGGCAAACATATTGCCATTAACTATAAAAGGGTTATGCGTTTATTCTTCTTGCTAATAAAACCCAACAATTTACGCTTCACCACAAAATAATTATTGACCGTCCTAGAAACTACTAAAAACACCCGTTATAAAACACTAACTTGTATGTTGAATTTCTCGGCAAATGGAGTGTAACGTACCGAAATCTCCCGTTATAGGTGTGGATGGCGTAGCCGGCACGCTGGAAGCTTTCCTTTTGCCGCCGCCGGAGTGGTCATCCTACGAGAACGGAGATACCAACAGTTTAATTGTGTCCCAACCAGTACCCTTGCCACGAGTTACAATTACCGTACTCGCTGGCGAGTCGAATGGTCTGTCCCTCGCACTCTATAAGAATACTGTGAGGTCTGCGAGGGACAAAACATTTGACTCGATAGCGAGTACGGTAATTTTAACTCGTGGTACGGGTCTCTCCAATCGGCTCAAACTTGAGTCAACCCTTATTTTTTTAAACTGAAAAAATCTTTGTTTCTTTATGTTACCCGATAGTTGAATTAGAATAAAGATAATTTATATCATTTGGGAGAGGTCTGGTTAAATAATGAACTTTTGTAGGTAAGTGATTGCACTGACACATGACAAATTATAATATAATTAAGTACCATTGCTTCCCAAGGAGAGCACTGTTGAGAAGTGGATACCTATCTCTCATATTGAGAGGCAGTATTCTCTTTAGTTATACGACAGCTTGGTTTTTGTATTAGTGTGGATTAAAGAGACGATGACGACTAGTATCTTAAGTAATCTGTCTGCTTTACGCCTAATAAATAGGTTTAAATCTTAACTCACACACAATCATATTATGATCATGTTTATCGACGTGGATAAGCGTGGATAAAACATCTGTCACTTTCTGACCAGTATGTAAGTGCAAGAGTGACGGAGACTTTATACACCGCGATAAAGGCGACCACATTACGGGCCCTGAAATATACACGGTGGGACCTGTAACTAGAGCAAAAATTAAAAATGTACATTATTCTCCTCAAACTACGCAACGTTTGTTTCACGACTTTGAAAAAAAAACTTGCGGTTTTTATTTTATTACATTTTAAAGTTAATTCGAACACGCAATGTACACACAACATCACACCTAACTAACCATTAAAGACAGAGCAGAGAGAAAAGGAAAGAGATGTATATATGTGTATTATGTCAACAACATACGATTCTAGTGCGGCTCTCTTTCATGCAATATTTCAGATTTCTGAAGTGTATAGCTAGATGTGTTGCTGTGTGTACAATGAAATTGATTATGTCTGTAGAGTGACTAGTCTGACAGGCGATGTCAATTAGACGGAGTTTTAAGTACATTGAAAATACTACATTACATCTTAGCCTGTTTGTGCAAAATGTGGTTACAGAATTAACAACTGGCTGTTAAAGTTGTTGGTAATTCTGTAGCTCTGCCTACCCCACTCTGGGATGAAGGCGTGACGGTATGTATGTATGAAAATACTATTTACTTTGTTTGAAAAAAGAACAATCTAAAAACTTTATGATTTTAAAAAGTTGCTAAACAAAAGTTGTGTAGTTTGAGGAGTAGAATCTACGTTTTAATTTTTTGCTTTAGTTACAGGCCCCACCCTGTATATAACTAAGCAATTTCATTTAAATGATAGTAAACCAGAACACGTGTCTCTTTAAAACAAACAAACAAATTTATCGAGCTTAAATGTATCGGTACGTTTTTTGTTTACATTTAATGAATTACCTAAACCAGTGGTGTATAGGTATACTTACATGACCATCCCGGGGCGCCAGCAGGCCGTCCCGCTCGAGTATCTCCCGCTCGGTGCGCCCGAAGTACTTGAACTTGGTGCCCCACGAGAACAGCCCGCCGCCCGAGTACACGCACGCGTCCGAGGACGACGCTAGCCTGTCAATGGTTACGAAAATGGAGAAAATTCAGAGTTTTGACACATTTTCCGGCTCAACTACGCGTGAATACATTTATTTCTTATCGTATGTTAGATTCATTGTTTTATATAATGCTAGGTTAAGTTTTAAAATTGTATATTTAAAAAACGACTAACTGTTGACTTTCTTGCGGCGCTTCTTCTCAGCAGTGGGCTCTTGCGAAGCGCTGGTAGATTTTTGACGTGTAAAAGTGCCCGTGCGGCCTTTTTACTGAATAAACATCTTTTTCTTTTTTTCTTTTCTTTTACGGTGCGGTGTAAATGCGGCCGGTGTGACGACGAGTGAAGCGAGAGTTAAAATTTTGCTTAAAAATAGTGTAAAAGTAAAAGTGTGAGTGTTGAACAAGTTAACGACACATGGTTTAAACTAACACGATTTTCAAACATACTAACACTATAAATTGGGATTTCGGGATCTTATACTATTTATGGTCAAGATAAGTATCGATATTCATGAAAATTAGAAGCATAACGCTTAATAATTCTAACGGTAATTCATAACTAATGCTAAACATTATAACTTTAGTTAAACTCGTATATGAATGAGGTTCAGAGGCATATTGATGATTATTCAGAAATATTTTAGGGCATATTCTTAATTCATAATTGTTTTTATTCATACCAATCCATTGCCTAAAGTTCCAGTAAAGAGAGTGAGTGCAGCGGGCGAACTAGCCGGGTCAATACAAAACCGACTCTGTCAATTAGCTAAGGCTTTTTTTTTTGTTGATGGATGATGCTCGACGCAGGAAAGGTCGGGGAAACCTACACATGCATACATTTAAGGTCTCCCCAGTCCTATCGACGCGGAATCGGCTTGAGCCGGCAAGAATAAGTTTTATGTCCACGCAATAAGATCGAAAACGACGTCGTTCCGTTCGCAACGCCGAGCCGTGCCGAGCCGAGCCGAGGGCTACCATTTTCACTCTTACTGCACGGACATATTTTTTTTTCTTACCGGCTCAAGCCGATTCCGCGTCGATAGGTCGGGGGAGACCCTAAATCACGCCTGTTTCCAGAGACCACTTCTTTCCACCTGCTACGATCCTGACAAATCTCTTTCGCTTCTTCCACATTCATACATCGAAACCTTTCCCTTAATATTCCAACTGGGGCAACTCACGTGAAGAACAGCATCTGTTCAATGGCGCAGCACCACACGTGGCGGCACGCGGCGCCGCACGGACATTTGAACCCCACTGTATGCTTTTTCTAAAAAAAAAGAAGACATTTATTAATTTCTGTGTGGTTGCCGGGTTAGAATAATGCCACTCTATGTCCTCCCGTGGATGTCGTAAGAGACGACTAAGGGTATAAATGCTATGTAGTACAGTTAGGTGATGAGCTTGCAACCTGTCACTAATACACTGGTAAACATCTTAGCCTAATTGTGCAAAATGTGGTTACAAAATTATTAACAAGTTTTTAGAGTTGTTAGTAATTCTGTAGAGCTCTGTCTACCCCACTCTGGGAATAAAAGTGTGTTATGTATGTATGTATGTGGATTTATTAATATTGTACCTTGTTGCCGATGTTACTCATTAATTTCGAAGGGCCATTTGAAATTTAACTCATAAATATATTAATTACCTCAGTATACACAGTAGTTCATCTTCAAATAAAGGCATATCTCGCGGCTTTTATGTGTGCGTGTCTAGACCGTACGCGCCGCGAGCCACCACAAGCAAGGTCAACTGGACGGAACAAGCCGGAACAAGCCGGTTTAGTCAGGGCCGTCGCCGCATTGATTGCGTGCATATTAAGTATCGAGCGACGCGCATCGACGCAACCCTAGCGTCCGGGCGGCAATAGGTAACAGAAACTCCTAAAGGGCCGGAGACGAGCTACTGATCTTTATATTATGTAATAAGGTTAATGAAATAAGGTTGAAAATTATGTTGTATCGAAATATAACATAATTTTCAACCGATCAAAGAAAGGACAATACAATAAAAATCGTTGCTTAAATACTAAAGGGTCACAAATCAAAATGTGTTTGTGTTGTATTTAAATTCGGAATGCTATATACTTTAAGTTTTAAATCAAACTATATCTGTTTTTGTTTTGTGGCACTTTTGTATTTAAGCAGCGAAATACTCTTTATCATAAAAAAAAACACGGCACAGTATATTTTTTACTATAGGTAGGTATACAACAGGCGGCCTTACCGCTAAATAGCGTGGACTTAAGAACTTGTCAATTCGACAGAATAAATTGCATTTATTTTGGTTTCATAACTAATTACTATTTGCATACATACATACTTATCAATAATTTTAAGAAGACAAACTAATCAGTCTAATCACATACTGCACAAAAAATCGTGAGTCATATCATTCACAATAATAATGAATGAGTCACGTACCTCACAGTTATGTGCGTATCATTTCACAACATTGCGTATTGCACAACGAAATACAACACGTGTTTCGCAACAGAACTCAACATTTCGCATCTTTAGAATGATAGTGACTTAATTCACAAATTTTGGATTTCGAGTTAGGTCTCTATAGTAATAAATTTACGGCTCTATGTCGAAAGCTGAAATGTTGAAGTAGATCACTATAATTGTAAATAAAAATTAAAAATTCATCCACGATGTTTCGGATAAATTGGTTGGCGTCTCTGGCGATCCGAGGGCCGGGTCTTTTTTTTCCCAACGGCTAAGCCTGGCCGTGCAGCGGGGTAATGCTGCAAGCATTTTAGGGACGCTGCCCCGAGCGGGAGATTTGCAGGGTTTTGATAGGTTTTAGTTATCAGTTTTATTATTTTTTTAATTTCCTTGTATGTTTTTTATAAGTAGGTATGTAATTAGTATACAAAACAAGCAATTGCAAAGTGAAGTCTAAGCAATGATTTATACACTTGATCTTAATACGTTATTTTGAATAAAGGTGCGATTTGAAGAAAAACATATATTTTACCATCCTATTTATAAATGAAAAATAGCTAGTTTGATTAAAATGTATATACTGGAATAAGATAAGATAGCGAACATGTTCTTTATTACATTAACAAAAAGATAATAACTATAAAATAGGCAAACATATACTAGAGATGTACAAAGGTGAACTTGTCCATGTAATCTCTTCAAATTGAACCTTTAATCGAAATTTAGTATGACCTTAACTTTCACTATTCGATTAAAATTTAACAGAAAGTGACAAAGCATACTTGAACTAAATTGTGTTTATTAAACGTTTACAACCATAACTAAAAGGAATCTTTAAATTAAAATAACGGACTCTACAATTGTTTTTACACTCAAATAACTAAGTATGACAAAGTAAATAGGAGAGATATCATATTATCTAACTTCACCCATCATGACCCTGATACCGTCTTAACCTATTGACCGCCACGTGCAGAGCGTATCACCTATTATTCAATCTTTACTTCAATGTCATGTACAAGAAGTAAGTAGATCACGTTAGTACCTTGTCGCTTTCACTTGTGAGATACCTTCGTGTAGCAGTGTGATCCTAACGTTAATGCGACAAAGTATAAAAGTATGTAGATAATTAATTGATCACTTATGATTCAAATTTGTATTTGTAGAGGGCGTTAAAAAGTGTCACTTAAAGTCAGTTTTTAATCAGGTTAATAATTATTATTTAAGGATTTTATAGACAAAAATTTAAATTAATATATTAATATTCCATCTGGTTTAAAAACATATTCCATACTCACTGCCACACAGAGACGTCAATTAAATTTAATGTTTGTTTAGTGTTGCGTTGTCTTATTTTATTGCTATAGCAAAGAAAGTGACAAGCATTAAATTGAATTGATATCTCTGAGTGCGGCAGTCAGAGATATTTTAGAGACAATTAACGCGTTCCTTTTTCAAAATTATGTATGAAAAGTCGTTACTAACGGTGTACTTACACGGGCAATTAATTGAACAATAACTGCCCATCTTATGTATGTCCATCCTATGGATGTCTTATTCTATTACAACAAAATATAATAAGACAGCTATTAATGACAAGTAATAACTGCTCAAAAAATTGCATGCGTAAGTTTTAAGTAACTGTTGCACTTAGATGGGCAATAATGAACCCTAAAATTATGTTATGTCACCCATGAAATTATAGACAGCGATAGTAAAAGGTGCAAAGTAGATGCTGCTTGATCTACAGAGTGTTTGAGATCACTTCATGGGCGGACGACGGATGCAATATGGTGACGAAAGCACAAGATGGATAAGACTTTTACTAAATTCTGAGTACTATTTATGAGTGAAAATGTAATATATGTGTTTTTTGTTAAAAATCAGTACATTTTTTGTTCAACTTTTTTTTGTTGCTGTTATTCTGTCCCGTAAGCCAGGAGACAATAGTGATATTGTTTCCTAGAAAAATGGTTTTAATATACACTACTAATACGCTTGGAAGAAAACCCATAAGAAAATGGGCTTGTAATTGCCATAAATACTGATGTTTGCCGAATTTATATACTTTAAAATCGTGGTTCTCAAGAGTGACCCAGGAGACGTAACCATGGCAACGAGCTACAAAGAAAAGTTGATTGACTCTTTTACGAAAGTACTGAAATATACGTCTCTACTCATACGTCTATAGATGAGGAGAGGTAATTTTCCCTATATAAGTAGATAGTAAACTATGCGAGGAATTGACTGAAAATACCCAGGAAAAAAAAAAAAGATTATTTACTTCAACAATAAAATTCTACAACTTTTTTGGCAGAAATTTTCTCTTTTTGAAATCAATTGGAGTGATATCCATGTTACGGATATCGTTTGACATTATTTTGACGTAATTTTGCATCCATCGTCCGCCTATTACATCACCCTGTAAATACTAGAATTCGTACCTCAGGATAGTTGAGGTGCACAATGAACATGCGACCCTCGAAGTTGATCTTGTGGACCTCGCTCCACTTGAAGTGGTGTGTCTTACGGCTGCCCTGGAAGGTCAGGATGCCGCTGTGGTTGATGCCCAGATACAGCTGGTTCCCACGGTGGTCCTGGAACGACGTTACAAATTGAATTTAGAGTGATAAAATTACATAGAAAACAGTTTTTATACATTATAGTTGTGATGGGGGATTTTTTTCTCTGAAATCTGTTTTCATTGGAAAAGAAAAAGAAGAGAAGTGTTTATTTTTTATATAAGTTCCATAAGGTACGATTATGATTTTTAAAGCATAGGGCGATCGTCGTCATAGTTTACCTACTAACTTGCCGACGAATCTATAAACTGTGACATGTTTCATTTCTGTTAGCGGGTAGGAATATTTTTGCCCATCGTACTTTATGGATGCAAACAAGGTGTTCAAAAATAGCTGAGCATGCCCTAAAGCTACAATCAATAGTAATACAATAATAATAGTTTATTTCAGATCAAAGAATAGATATCAGCTCTGACTACTTTCAAAGCTGATATCTCTCAAATGGCCCAACAAATTTTAATGAAACCTTGTTAAGAACCACCCCAATTAAAATAGCTTTCTACTTTTAAAAAACGTGTCCTAATCGGTCCATCCTTAAGGAAGCTACGATGCCACAGATACACACTGTTTGTGTGGGGGTTCATAAGAGAAGTGTCAATTTAATAATATTATATACCGGCCTTATCTTTACATTCTTCGATTTAAAATTATATTCTCGACCGAAGCGCTAGGTAGATTCACTCCATTTCACCGACGTGTTAAAGAGCGCTAATGTGGCCAAATGACTAAATAATAAATATTAGGAAATTGTAAATTTTTGGATTTACTTTAACGGGATGTGGGTCCACCCCGTAGGTGTCGAGTTGGCATGCTATCTTCAGGAAGGTCCGCTCGGCCTCCTGTGTGGACATGCCTTGGACGCCTCCGCTGCCACCCGGCGTGCCTTCCACCGGTTCTCTATGCAGCTCCTGCAAAGATGGGTAAAAAGGTTCAAGTAAAATGTTATATTTAGTGGTTCATTCATTATATTACACTTGTTACAGGTAAGACACAACAACACTTAAGAGAACATATTTGTCTATAATCTAACCAGAGTAATAAAAATCCTCCAGTTGTGGCACTACTGACAATTTTTAGGGTTCCGTACCCTACTACTTAACCTACGCTGTCCAACGTCTGTCAGTCAGTAGGCTTTATCTCTTAAACCATAATAGGTAGACAGTTGATATTTTCACAGAGTGTGTACTTCTATTGCAGCTACAATAAAAGTACACTAAGGGTAGGGAGGAGGGGAAGTTATACTCCACAGTATAACTCGCACGTGACTGGTTTTTAATTTTGTCTGACATCTGTTGAAATGAAAAGTTTCATATATTTTTATGTATTTCAATGAAAAATATGAAATTCTCTGAAACATAAACATAATTACCTGTATCCTCCCTTCAATAGCGTCAGTTTGTCTCAACAACAGTCGCATTTCCGTAACATAGTTTCCCACATGAATATTAGGGTCATAATCGCCTAGCTCAACTGAAACAATGAAGCACAATCTTTAAAGATATCATAAAACACTTTCCGTATTTTTAAACATGACCGGTATATCAATGTACCTTAGCCATCTTTTAAATAATCATAAATTACGCCACTTTCCGATAAATCAATTTGGGTTTTATTCTTAATCAGCCGAAGTCCTTAGATATTAGGTTGTATTTAAGTAACGAGGGATTTCGAGTTTAGTTTTGAATGCACCAGAAGAGGTCTCAGAAGGGTGAAGGGGTGCAATTATCTGAATATATGACTAGAACAGCGAGGAAAAACTAATAAATCTCCCAAAACAGTAACTGCTGGAAATCATGTTACTACTGATGAACAATAAATGGTGTGAATGACCATAAAACTGAGTTGAAAAAATACTATTAAAATTCATCATTATCTCAATTCTTAATACATACACATACATACCATGCCTTTCATCACAGTGGGGTAGGCAGAGCTAGAGAAGTACCTACAACTCTAAAAACTTTCTGACAATTCTGTAACATACATTCCTCGCAATGAGGCTAAGGATGTTAATGAGATATTTAGGTTATGTTATGATGTTTGTTTTAATCTTTAGCCATAATGATGAAAGATGCGACCCACCGCTGCGAAAAATACGGTGTCGTCCAGAAAAGATAGGATCATAGTAACAACATGGCGCAACGTAATATATCTACGCACCGTTAAGCAGCAGTTGCGGTATTAATAAACTGATGTTAACTGTAATCACCATCTCAAGACATGTTGAGAATGACAGTTTTCTATGGACTGACATTTACTGTGACAGGCATCTGAGCTGAGATGAGTTTATTAATATGGACCTAAGACTCAAAATGCGTTGTTTTAACCCCACCAGTCCTTCCGAAAGTTGTAAAATCCATACAGGATTCATATTATAATCATACTTTGTATAATGAGTGCACCAAGCATGGCCGCCTCATTGGAGGTGCAGTACAACCGGCCATGCAGCAGGTCCCTCTTCAGCTGCAGGTAGATCTGGAACCTTGTTACATCCTCTTTAAGCAGCAGCGGGTTTGGCGGGTAGAACTTCACTCGGAAACTGAACAATATTGGTGAAGCATCTGAAAAAATCACAAATAAGATGAAGTCCTTGTTGTTTGATAAAGTCAATCAGTAAATATTTGACCTTATGGTTATGGTAAAATTAATTAAATGATATTTCTGCAATTTTTCTAGGCTATTTCATAGTTTTTCTCGTAATGTTTTTGTATCTAAACATATAACAAAATATTTAAAATAACAGTTCTGTTTTCCAAACCTAGACTAACCTAGACACCAAATCTAATGCAAGATGAAAAAGAAACAATCACTTCAAATTTGAATTTAAATTGATTATATGTAAGCCTAGTTGGCTTACGAACCTAGGGGCCTGGGTTAAATCACAGTAAAGGCAGATACTTGTGTAAAGAGACTGAGTATTTGTTCCTAAGTCTTGGATGTTTCCTGTATATTTATGTTTGTGTTTCTCTCAGTATCAGTATGGTTATTATTGTCTAGTAGCCATAGTAAAAACCTAGAGTTTAGTTTGGGACTAGGTCAATTTGTGTGAGAATGTCCCTCTGATATTAATTTATATTTATTCATTTACATTAATAAAAAATATGTAGAAGTCTGGAATAGATCCATCCCTATGCTAGGCCTTGTATGCAATAAATACAAGCGGTGCAATAAAAAGACAAGGATAAGCATATTCAATCTACCTAGACACTGTTTTGTTAGGATAGTAATATATACTTTGCCATACCAAGGAATATACAAACATGAGGTTAAACATAATGAGGCGCTGCTCGACAAAAACCCGCGAGTAATTGGGCCCGCTTTCTATGAGCGTCTACCCGCAGATATAAAAAATGAATCTTCGGATGAAAAATTTGGTCGCCGACTTAAAAATCTCTTATTAATTAAATCGCTATATTCTGTTATAGAATATACTGACGATTAGTTATTACGCTATTAGATATATTAAGTTGTTATTTTTATTACTTTTATTTAAATTCTGAATTTTGACATTACCAAATATTATTTATTCTTGACATTTTTGTGACTATAGCATTTGAGCTATGTTTATATTGTTTTTGTACTGGTTTATTTACTTAGATCCATTATTATTATTACTTTTTTACACATTGACATTATTTGATTTTTTACTTTTTATTTTTTATACTTACTGACGATCTTATTGTGAATTCATTATAACTATGCGACATATAATAATGTAATTTCCAATACGAAATAAATGACTACTACTACTACTAATAACTTCTTCAATCTATCCTTATACTGATCAATAACTGAATTTTATATTTAGATGTCCATGTTCACGTCAGAGCCCACATAGTAGGTACTAAAAATAACTCACCTTTTACTTGTTTAAGGATTAACTTAGCCAAATGCAGCCAGTGCTGAAAAAGAAATAATCAATTGTTTTATGGTAATTAAAAATTGTGCTACATGTCCACAGGGTTTGTGTGTCGGTATCTTACCCGCTGGCCGTTAGCGTCCACGTACCGAAGGCCAAAATAATCGGTTTCAGTAAGATTCAGCTGTTGGCACACATGTTCTAATAGATACTTCCCCTTGTAACTAGGCTGTAAAGTAAAACCATCATAAAATTAAACTAGCCTCAAGCACACATTAAAACACTGGGATTTTACACTAAGGGGACAATACGCACATGAAATTCACATTCTAATATCTCTGTATCTTCTAATAGTCGTACTGTACATTTACAAACAATATCGCCTCGACTCTTAAACATGTCGCTTAATTCTTCTAACGTGTGTTTTATCAACACTGTTTTGTATAAATTAATTTAACATTTTCGTTGTACACCCACTGTGTTAACTTTGTTTCGATTCCATTTATAATTTTCGTGTAATTTTCATTTGTTTCAAGATTTTCGCATTAGAATTTTTTGATGTCTAGAAGATTGAGGGGTTGATGCGGGGCGCGAGGGGAGACCGATGATGACATTTCTTAGATGGTCTTCGTTCTAAAATAATTAATTAAATCCTCGACAACTTGATAAAATCAATTTGTTTTTGAACAATTATAATAAAAAAGTACCTACACTTGATAGTAGCAGCATTTGTAAAAATAAATTGAAAAATTTACCGGGACTAACAAATTTACATGAGAAATGATAATTTCATGCGAAACATTTCTTAAATATGTAAAAGATATTTTTAGTAAATCCTGAATGAAAAGAAATGAAAACGAGTCTGCATTCTGCATTTTGTGAGTAATTTCTGAACGCAAATATCTAACCAAGTTGTCGGAGGTAGTGACGTCAATATTATGTAGTGTTGCTATTTCAAAATAATTACCCACATTGGAGAGAATTAACTTAGCTTCGATAAATTTACTGCGCAAATTTTGATTCAATAAGAGGAAAGTAGGTAGTTATGACTCTTATGACTACTGCAAATAATGAACGACTTGCTACTTGCCAACTTACCAACTTACATACATACACATACATTAAATCACGCCTGTTTCCCATAGGGGTAGGCAGAGACCACTTCTATCCATTTACTACGATATTAACAAATTTATTTCGCTTCTTCCAAATTCATATATCGAGTCATGCACGCACGTCGGTTTCGGGTACTTAAGATTCAGCCCTTTTTTAGTAATTCTTCAATTTGGTTCGAAAAAGTACGCCTAGGGCGGCCCCTTTCGACCCCTCCACCAAACTACTCGTATATTATGCAAAAAAAACCAAACAATTTTCATTTTAATCTTTCGACGTAACGTAGGATTGTAGTCTGTGTAATGAAAGCTGAACCCGGCTATTATTTTGAGGTGCGACACTATTATAATGTCATTTTGACATTGACAAACAAGTCGTTGTTGTTAAATCTATGTCGCAGTGTGAAGTTGAAGAATTATTTTGGAAATTTATTGCTTAAAAATGGGTAAACCGATCAAAAGTGGTGTGCGGCAGATTGTTTTTACAATGACAAGTAAATGGAAACAAAAAAAAGTGGGAAAAGAAGCGTTGTTCAAACAAAAATAGAGTGTTTAGATGCGGTGATAGAATTCATAGGTTAGTACGACATGTTAATTTTGATACTTATTATTTAATCTCATCTTCAAACCAAAGTTTCATATAAGTATACCTTTTTCCGTCTAACCTATCCATTTAAATTGGTATTTCTTTTCCATTAAAAAATTAAACGATGTATTCCTTTCATATCAGCTTGGTGTCTCCGTACAAAAACAAACCGTTTTGCAAAATCTTAGAAGCTGAAAGAGATGGGGCAAAACGATTTATTTAGGCAGACAAAGTATTTAGAAGAAATATCTTCAATGTTGTTCGGTAAATACCAAAATTAATTAAATCATTATCTTTCCATATAGGAGTATTGTCTGTACCTGTATCATGTTGAATCTTTTAACATACGCAATTTTGTTGAATCAAATAGGCAGTTGATTAATATAACTGACACTGATAGTTTCACTAAAACACTAAGGAGGCGTTTATATACACTTAGTTAAAAGATGTCATAAACATATTAATATCTATTTACTGTATGCAGATCAAACAGCATTTTGTGGTTTGTAACTACGTACACTCCATGAACTCTTGGAAAAGATGTTCGGGTTATACCTGTCTTCCTTGTTCTTAAACCGTTGCGCTTTAAACCTCATCGATGCGTATTGATTTCACCTAAACCCAAATGTTCTTAGAGCTGTCGGACTGTACATTAGGGCTCTCAATGTATTTGTAGATGGTGTTCAGTTCATTTTATTCTTTCTTACAGAGAATAAATAATGATGGGAAAGTAAACCATGGTTGCTTCAGCACTCCAAGACAGAAGCGACCACACAAGGCCACAGTATCCAAAAAAAGACATCCGACAGAGTTTCTTACAGGGTGTTCTCTGATCGGTCACGATTTGATCCAGTAGTAAACTTAGGCAAAGTCACTGCTATGACGTTTCAAGAGAGTTTATTATGTAATCCTTCTTGAATAAAAAATATTCTGATTCTGCTTCTGATTCTGATTGAAATAAGTGTGAATTGTGTTTAAAATTATGAAATTATAACAATGTTAATAAATAAAATCTTTTTACTTCATGACTTTTTATTGATGATTTTATTTACTACAACAGCTCATTAAGGAGAAAGCATGTTTACGGTGGTCTGGATTATATTTTCATAGATAGTTTCAAAGTATCAAATAGATAGTGACACCCAAAGTCGCCAACTAGTTCGGTACACGTCTTTAAGGCAGTTGGAATAGAATTGTGTACCAAAAAACTATTTGGTGACTTTGGGTGTCACTATCTATTTGATGCTGACTATACACCCTCTTGGGCTTCTATTAATAAACTGTAGTTAAATATGATACCAAGGGTTGTCTTAATATGGACAAACGGACTCTTGACAGCGGTATTAGTAGATTTGAGTATAGTTTATTATTACGGGCCTAAGTGTTTTATGAAAAAAAGTTCGCGTTTTCACTCTCTTGGTGCCTACCAAAATAAACAAAATTAAAAAAGTATCAAAATCGTTTATTCCAATTTGATCGGTAAAATCATATGAAGATTTTTTAAATTTGCCACTTTTTAGCAGGTTTAGTTTTCATTAGACAGACTGTAAAAAAATATGTGGCGAAAAAATAGGCAAAAAAGTACAGGTTCGATGGGGTAAAAAAATATCCGAATGGCCACACTAGCGCAGGACCGGAAGTGACTCTTGTCCTTCCAGCTGAAGGAAAAACCATTTCTCGTCCATTCTGTTGGAGTCTTTCTCGGATATTACACGTAGTAATCCGTGGTGAGTGTCAGAAGAAAGTAGTTAAGTGCAGTGAAAAGTGAATTATTCTCATTCGTTGTGTTATTACTTGTCTCTTTAAAGCGGTAAATCTCTCCCGTGATTAGTTAAATTCTTGCCTATCTTCAAGTCTGCCACACTGTGGTGTAATTTAAAACCTGTCGAAATTGTTAAGAAGTTGAAGATTAATTCTTTTGTTCGGTTTTAATGCTAAGCTTTTTCTATTGTCACTTGTTTCTTAACGACCAGACAGCGTTAAAATAACCCAATTTGATTAATTGAGATTTGCTTACGCGTCATACTCGCGGACCGGCATGAGTTGCACCACGTGGTAGTTTTAAAGTTTGTTTCTGTATACTTTTACTATTACAGACATATTTTTGGTAAATCATATGTTAAAATTGATTTGTGAATACGAATAAACACAATCAATAAAATTTCCCCTACTGTAATGGCTGACATCCATTGTGAGATGTCAAGATAGGGCGAGGCGGCCATGCGGCCGCCATATTGCCGGTCGCATATCGGTACATGAGGCACTGTCCCGACCTTGCCGGTTGCATCTTCGGGTTCTAGTTTTCGTATGAATTACCATTTTAACGTTATTTTTCTATTGTTTTAGACTAACCAAAAATGGGCAAGGAAAAGATCCATATTAACATTGTCGTGATTGGACACGTCGACTCCGGCAAGTCCACCACCACCGGTCACTTGATCTACAAATGCGGTGGTATCGACAAACGTACCATCGAGAAGTTCGAGAAGGAGGCCCAGGAGATGGGCAAGGGCTCCTTCAAGTACGCCTGGGTGTTGGACAAACTGAAGGCTGAGCGCGAGCGTGGTATCACCATTGATATCGCCCTCTGGAAGTTCGAGACTGCCAAGTACTATGTGACCATCATCGATGCTCCCGGACACAGGGATTTCATCAAGAACATGATCACTGGTACTTCACAGGCTGACTGCGCCGTACTCATCGTCGCTGCTGGTACTGGTGAGTTCGAGGCTGGTATCTCCAAGAACGGCCAGACCCGCGAGCACGCCCTCCTCGCCTTCACCCTCGGAGTCAAGCAGCTGATCGTGGGAGTCAACAAGATGGACTCTACTGAGCCACCATACAGCGAACCCCGTTTCGAGGAAATCAAGAAGGAAGTCTCCTCATACATAAAGAAGATCGGATACAACCCTGCTGCTGTCGCTTTCGTTCCCATTTCTGGCTGGCACGGAGACAACATGCTGGAGCCTTCCACCAAAATGCCCTGGTTCAAGGGGTGGCTCGTCGAGCGCAAGGAAGGTAAGGCTGAAGGCAAGTGCCTCATTGAGGCCTTGGACGCCATCCTGCCCCCTGCCCGTCCCACAGACAAGGCTCTGCGTCTTCCCCTGCAGGACGTATACAAAATCGGCGGTATTGGTACGGTGCCCGTAGGCCGTGTAGAAACTGGTATTCTCAAACCTGGTACCATTGTTGTATTCGCCCCTGCTAACATCACCACTGAAGTTAAGTCCGTGGAGATGCACCACGAGGCCCTGCAAGAGGCTGTGCCCGGCGACAATGTTGGCTTCAACGTTAAGAACGTCTCCGTCAAGGAGCTGCGTCGTGGATACGTCGCTGGCGACTCCAAGAACAACCCTCCCAAGGGCGCTGCTGACTTCACCGCACAGGTTATTGTGCTTAACCACCCCGGACAAATTTCAAACGGTTACACGCCTGTGCTGGATTGCCACACAGCCCACATTGCCTGCAAATTCGCAGAAATCAAAGAGAAGGTTGACCGCCGTACTGGCAAGTCCACTGAAGACAATCCCAAATCCATTAAGTCTGGAGATGCTGCCATCGTCAACCTGGTCCCCTCCAAGCCCTTGTGCGTGGAGTCCTTCCAAGAGTTCCCCCCGCTCGGTCGTTTCGCCGTGCGTGACATGAGGCAGACTGTCGCCGTTGGCGTCATCAAGGCTGTCAACTTCAAGGAGGCTGGCGGCGGCAAGGTCACCAAAGCTGCTGAGAAGGCCACCAAGGGCAAGAAGTAGCTAGCGCTGTTAACAGCACAATTTTTTATCCAACTGCGATACTTCATTCACCGAAAGGTGTTCAGAAGGAAAGAAGGGCTACACACTCATTCCTTTTCTATATTTTTTACAAGGCTTATACTGTAACATTATTTTATAATTTATATAAGGTTATACATATATCTGAAATATTTTGTTACAACTGCAACTGAAATGTAAATTCATAGAAATAAAGGTAGCCTCCAGTAATGATTGTATCATTTCTCTGTAACCTTGGATTAGATACAAAAGATAATTTATTTTGTTGTTTTAAGTAATGGTACATAAATAAAGTTAAATTTCCTGACATTTCACAATTATTTCATTGAGCCAAATGTTTCAAGCTTAAAGAGATGTTAAAAGAATATTTTTTTTGTTATACTTGTATTATCTTTGTTATTCTCTCTTCAAGGTTGAAACAAAAGACGCAAACGAGACCTTTGATTGTATGAAATCATAATTCCGCTGTTAGCACATTTTATTACTCTTAATTCTAATGGCATCCTAAACTTTGATATGACAAGGTACTTATTAAAAGTTCTTTCTCGTATGATGTAATCTTTTATCAAATGTCTCTTTTGCACCGGTAGCATTTTTCCATAAATAGAGTTAAATTTCCTGACATTTCATAATTATTTCATTGAGCTGAGTAAAGTTTCAAGCTTCAAGAGATTTAAAAAGTTTTTTTTTGTTATGCTTGTAGTATCTTTGTTATTCTCTTCAAGGTTGAAACAAAATACGCAAACGAGACCTTTGATTGTATGAAATCATCATTCCGCTATTAGTACACTCACGAGCAAAATAATCGAATCAATGTTTGGAATTTTCCGCCCAATAGCTTATTTCTTTCTCATGCAATGCTGAAAAACTTAGTACCAAATAAAAGCAGATTTTATCACCTTTCAATTGGTAATATATTTTACAGGATCGCATGAGTAAGAAATAAGATATTGGGCGGAAAATTCCAAACATTGATTCGATTATTTTGCTCGTGAGTGTAATTTATTTAGAACATTTTGCTTATGATAATGACATCCTAAACTTTGATATGACAATGTACTTTTAATAATTCTTTCTCGTATGATGTCTTCTCTTTTATCAAATGTCTCTTGCACCGGCAGCTTTTTTCAAATGAAAGCAAAGAGAAAGGTGCTCTACTTTCACTTTTAGAACCCTAGCATTACATACACTGATTGGTGTGTACAGTCAAAAGCATTAATATCTACCCTGCCATCGCTTCGAATGTGTGACCTTATTATAAGTGGCATAGGGGCGTATAGATATTTTTAACACCTTGCCAACGTATATATATTGATGACCGACTGTACCAGCAATATAAAAAACCACTTAACTCTTTCACTGCGGCTTCTAAATAACGGAATTCGTAGCGTCCCATCTGAGGTTTTTTTATTATTCTGGTCCGGCTGTATAATACCTACGCATGTCGCGCCGTCTGTTGCGTGGCCGGGTCCGTCAATGAAGGGCGTTATATGCAATCAAATCAATAGTCTGCATCCTAAATATCTCTACGTACGTACATAGCGGTGTCTGGGAGTCCCTGTCTGGGCCAGTCTGCCCCAGGGCAGTTTCCCTAACGCGCATGACAGCGCTAGACAACTGCTATGTATGATAGGTTGATGAAAAAGTAAACAGTTGAAATAAATTAATCTCAGGATTAGATAGGTAGATACAAAGATAATAAATCTTTGCCAAACCATGTCAACGACCTGCAAAGTTTAGTTAAGTAGCTTGTCTGTCAGTCGCAGAAAAGGAAGTACGTAGGTAACATAATCGTAACGTAAATTCCTGCTCATTAATATTATACCTAAGTGTATTTGTTTGTTACGGGTAAACAGCTGAACCGATTTTGATGAAATTTGGAATGTGGCTGACTAGGAGACTCTTAATTCTTTTTTTTTGTAGCAGCCATATAATTATACTTACTTACATAATATAGTATATCTACGATCTACAAAATGGTTAGGAATGGTACTGCACTGCTCAGATGCATTTTTAAGTAGGTACATTTCAAGGAAAAAGCGATTGACTCGTTTGCAATTTTTTCTATATTTATTTAAACTTCTTTCATCACAATTTTGTAGCCAGATCAATAACTCAAAACCTACCTACTCTACACTAATACCAAACCCATCGAAAGACTAGTAGTCACGTAAGATGTTAGAACTTAAAATCCATAATAAGTAATTATTATGTAGGTAAGGTGTTTTAAAGTTTGTTAATACTGCAATTCTGACTGATGTGCAGAATTCAATGACCGTGACCACGAGACATCTACGAGACTAGGCTGGTGTTATTGACCTCTCTTATACAGGTAGGTAGATAGTAGGTACCTAATGGAGGATAGCCATGGATCGTCAATACTGGTCACAAAATTAGGAAGACAGTTACTCATATTCATTTTACGTAAATTTACTCATAGAATATGGATGGCATTTTTTTTAATGAGTTACCTACCCACTACTTTTTTATAGTTTTACTAATTTTGTAACATGTGTGTGTGTGTAAAGGTGTCATCCGACCGCAGACAGCAACGGCAGGCGTGAGTAAAGGTTTGTACGTATTTTTCTATGAAGCACCTTCCGTAGGAGCGGAGTGTCATGGCGCAGAAGCAGTAGACTACTGCCAGTAGTGACGCCACGTCCGACGCCTGCTGCTACAGTCTGCTGCTTGCGGTCGGGCGCGGAATCACGACAACACGGCAGACGTAAGCACCATCCGTAGCGAGCGCCACGAGCTCACGATCCCGACCATTCCCGACACGCCTGCCGCTCTACTGCAACCGCACGCATCGCTGACGGTCGACCGCAGACCCAGTCAGGCCGCAGGCGGGAGCAGCAGACGGCAATAGCAGGCGTCAGTACTGGTTTCTATGCATTTCTATGAAATACATCCCGGAGGCGACCGCAGACGGCAGTTACGGACGGCGTTGGGCGCTTGCCGTTGCGGTCTCCGGTCGGCTACACGTTAATTTAATGAGTGTATGTCATTCATTTAGTATATGTGTATGTAAACAAGTTTGGCTTACTTTTTGCGATAAATTTCACTAGTTTATTTTGACCATTGTGTTAAATGAACTGGATATTTAAGTACATCATAAGTAGTAAAAAAACATGATCCTTTAGGGAAATAAATAGGTAGGAGTAGGTACTAATACTAAAACGTTAGGGTAAGAGGTAAACAATCGATCAACGAACAGTAACTACATAATATATTTATTCAATAAGGAACTATAACTAATATGCACAAATAGTTTAATAAGCATTGTCGCCTTTGTATGACCCTGCCTCTAGGGCAGCTTGAGCTTCTTCTTGTTCGATTATCATGTTAGCCCATTCTTCTGCTTGCCGATAACGTTTTCGTGTTGTGTAGGGTTTATACACTAGTCTATGGACCACGACCAAAGCGGATGAGATCGAAACTGCCATCAAGGTCTTCACCAAGGGACTAGACGTCTTGAACCAACGTTTCACGATCTCCATGATTATTCGGATTCCGGAGACTGCTCTAAGTCCTCTTTAGCTTCTGTAATTCGCTTTTTTCTAGGGAAATGCTCGTCAAATAGCGGTCTCCAGATATAAACTCCTGCGAAAACACCTAAAACGGACACCAATACAATTTGACCTCTTGTTATACCTCTAGGTTTGTAGATTCGCATGTTAAACTGCTTACACTTTGTCTTTGAATTCTTTGGTGACAGAATCACAGGATATGTACGACATTATAGTTAAAAATATATTTTGCATTAACTGTTCTAGGTTATATCACAACATAACCTTAAAACATTTAAGAGGCGTTTTTCGTCCTTACATATTTTTTTTTTGCTCCGATCGCAACACTACACATGAAGTAAAAAAATAATTGTTCTTATGTATTAAGATAGAAATTAAATTGTTTTTGACACTGGCTCTCTCGGTGGCCACCGTGGTGCGAAAGGAAAACAACAGCAATATTCTACTTCAGTTAACTATGTAATTTTTAAACGAAAATTTAGTGTCACTATGACAGCTTACCAAGGCTTGGCAAGGCGGAACGAAGGTGCAACTCTGTCATTTTATTATTCTCAAGTGGCAACCACCCAAGGCCATTTTATTCTACTTGGTAAAATCATTGCTTTGTTGATTTTTTGACACTGTATAGAATTAATGTAGTAGTAGTAACCTCTTCCGAGATAAGATAACTCTTGGAAAACTCATGCTGCACTAAAATCGATTACATTCGACAACCGACGCCATAAATATGTTTACACTTTAGTACCTCGTCACTTTACTCGCTATGACAATTTCAAATGGTAGTTTAAACATGACGCTAAATAGACAAGGTACTAAAGTGTAAACATATTTATGGCGTCGACTGTACTAGTCGGCGTTGAAGTCGTTTGTCCCTGCTACCTCGGGAACTGACCAATTTTCCGGGGTAAAACCTATCCTATGTCCCATTCCAGGATCTAACACCTATGTGTGCCAAGTTTCATCCCGAACCGTTCAGTGTTTGAGGCGTGATTAAGTAACAAACATAGTAAAATGGGCCGTGACACATACTCGTACTACATACAGACAGACGGATAAGGGTACCTTTTTTGCCATTTGACTTTTTTATGGTTCCGTACCCTAAAAATAGAGGCACCGCGTTGTCCAACAAGTAAAAACATGCAAAATGATTAAATTTTTTTTTGGTAAAACAAACGCTTAGTTACTTACGCTGCGACTAATAACTAATGGGTTCGGCGAAGATTCGTGTATCCAGTGTACAATAGTAGTCTTTGGTTTCGTGTCGAGTTGGCATCTTTTTATTTTAACATAAAGATAGAAAAATACTTCAACTCAGTGGAGGCGTTAATATGGCCACTAACTCCGTGGTTTTTGTAGTTGTAGTCACTAAAGTATAACTAGTTAAAGGCCGTTTTTCCACCTGCAATTTAATATCCACAAGAAATTTTCGACGGAGGCTACTTAGTGATCTGCAAGTGATATGAAAGAAAACAACCACTTCTGGACATTTCGCATAGAAGATTTCTTGCAGGTACAAATGAGTATCCCCAATTAACGTTATATTTTTTCCTCTGATCACAATTCTTGAGCTTCTTCATGTTCTATAATGAAGTCAGCCCATGCTTCTGCTTGACCATATTTCACTCGTTCTGCATATGGCTCATACACTAATCTATGAACCGCAAAGCAGGTGTAAGTGAAAGATACTGCGAATAAACATTTTACCAAGGGACTAAAAGACCTGAACCGCTGTTTTAGGACCTCCATAATTATTTGTTCTGTAAAATATTTATAAGCTGTTATTCAAAATCAAATCCCTTTCCTTTTGTACAATTACTACAAAAGTATTCCCTCGATATAAAATTATAATTTTACCTTCAAGTTTATATCGGGCTACCCGTTTAACAAGCGCGCTCTCTTAGGGCCGTTGTATTATGATAAAATTGATAAATTAATAATTATGTATTTATTTATTCAATGTAGTTTGTTCTTCCTAGGCGTAAGCTCTATATCAAGTCAAATAAAATAAGTAAATACGTCAAAATGACGTGCACAAGTAAAGAGATAATTTTATACGTGTGGAGATGGTGTGGAGCCATGGTTTGTCACGCCGCGAAATATCGGTCCTTAGCGCCGAGAAATCGCGCGTGATTAGCAGGCTAAGTTTACACTAGACTTTCACACCCGCGAACGCCCACAGGCTACGGGCTAAGTACGTTATACGTCCTTAAATACCGACACCGACACCGACCGTGACAGGTGACACGGGTGACAGCCGCGCGCGAAACAAGAGTGTGATAGCACAGTGACTGATAGTTTCATTGCTTCGCGTCGCGTTCGCCTTCGCGGCGTTCTCCGTTCGGTGTCGGTATTTAAGGACGCGGAACACGACGACTCACTCGTTCAATTTTAACATTGGGAGTTTAGAAGGTCATATCTTTTCGGACAAAGTTCGCGGGTGAGTATTGTATGCCCGCATTACCATGAGAAAATAACTAATGATCTGCAACAGGTGATGTATTATTTAGAACATTATTAACTTTCTTCATATCGCAATCGCCTGAGGATAAAAAATCCTAAGCGTTATTATAGTGTCACAGTCACAGATTATAGGATATGGTCACAGTTGACAACACACAAACGTCATGTCTATCCGTCAAAAAACTTAGCACCGGTCAAGTGTCAAATCAATTGCTATGTATACAATACAATACATCTTACAATCTGTGGTTAAAAGTATTGATTCTAGCACAACGTGGGAACGAAAGTTTGTTTTTAATTAAAAAAAGATTTTTAATTAATCAGTACAGCTTTTGAATAATGGCGGCAAATGCGGCAATGGCTTCGCCGCCGAGAGCAGTCCCAAATATATTAATAACAGGTAAGTAAGTTTTTTCGTTTCACGGGTCCATGTCCAGGTCCATACTTTATAGAATTATGTTTTTGGATTTTATTTCCTGTATTACTTGCTTCTCAGGTACTCCGGGAGTGGGTAAATCCACAATAAGCCGTATTGTAGCAGAGAGAACTAAATTTACTTGGCGAGAAGTGTCAAAGATGGCTGAAGAGTACAGTTGTTTAGATGAGTATGATCCTGAATATCAATGTCCAATTTTAAATGAAGATAAGGTATGTATTGAAAGTCACTTTTAGTACCAATTTCACTTAACAGACGTATAGAGTGTTAACAGCTGTCTAAATGTATGAACTAAGAGTTGATTAACATTGATTAAATTTAACATCGTTTAGTGAAATCGGTACTAAATTTAATCAATTTAACTCCAGTTTCAAAAGGAGCTCTAATGTTTTATATTGGACCTTTGAATTTCATGATGAATGTTAACTTGTTCCACTGTTAACTACTCAATACTTAAGTCTGTATACACCCTGACCGCAACGGTTCATAGATCCCATATTTTGTAGATGAGAGGATTTTGGAATCTTGACATTTCATGTATACATTCAGGTGACAACACTAAGTAATCATAAAATTAAGTTACTAAACCCTGTATTGGCGCACATACATAGTTTAGGGAAAAAAGCTCTGCCTATTCCAATCTCTGACAATAAACCTATTTCAGTTAGTTAAAGTATGCTGTGTCATTATCAGAGATCGGAATAGGTATAGCTAATTTGCCTAAACTTGACGCTTATTCATTCAGTGAGTGAAATGGGAATACATTATTGAATGAAGGTGCATCAAGTTTAGGCAAATTAGCTCTACCTATTCCGATCTCTGGTCATTATCTATCAAATGTTGTATTGAAAAATATATGTATAGTCAACCAATTTGATTTCTAGGCCACTATGAACTTTGTCAACGTGATGTTGTAAACCAAATCATAGGGCGAGGGTTGAGTGGTCAAACCCGATAAGTCAAAATAACTTGTTGTGTCAAAAAGAACATTAATGAATACATCAAAACAATTGAAATTTGAATAAACAATTATTTTGAGTTATCGGGTTTGACCACTCAACCCTCGAGGGAGTCTCTTACGTTTTGGTTGACAACGTCACGTTGACAAAGTCCATAGTGGCCTAGGAATCAAATTGGTTGACTGTACATCAATGAATAACAGGGAAACCCCCTTTGACTTTTAACAGACATACACTTTGTATTAAAGTAAGTACTATTGTAATTTGTTTATTTTTTTCCAGTTGTTGGATATAATGGAAGGACTGTTGGCAAAGGGGGGCAATGTTGTGGACTATCACGGCTGCGAGTTCTTCCCAGAGAGATGGTTTGATGCAGTCTTTGTGGTCAGGGCAAACAACACTGTTTTATTTGACAGACTAACAGCCAGGTAACTATACTTGCCTTGTCCCCAATATAATAGTTTCCTTTTTTTTTTCAACCATATTTAGTATTCCTTCTCAATTATCTGGGCAATTTAAAGGCTTAAACTGCTTTTTAACGGACTTCATAATTATGGTACATAATTAAAGGCTTATTGAAAACAATCCTAATCACATCCTTTGTGTAATGAGCAGAGATCGGAATAGGTAGAGCTAATTTGCCTAAACTTGACGCATATTAATTCATGCGTGATTGAAATGGGAATACATTATTGAATGAAGGTGCATCCAGTTTGGGCAAATTAGCTCTACCTATTCCGATCTTTGGTAATGAGAGTTAGTCATACAAACTATATGGGTAACTTGGGTAACATAAAGGAATCAATTAAGTTTTGTTTTTATTGAAGCCCTTTACTAAGTTTTTTTTTTAAAACAACCATTTTGGTGGTTTTGACACAGAATGAACCGAAAATGAAGATATGCAATGATGATGATGAACCTTTTTATTTTTTGTAACTCGTTTTACAGTAAGATATTTTTTTGCTAGGGGCTACACAGGTAAAAAGCTGGAAGATAACATACAGTGTGAAATATTTGAAACACTTTTAGAGGAGGCACAGACATCATACAAGCCTGATATAGTGTTGCAAGTACAGAATGATAATGAAGACCAACTCCAGAAAAACGTCAACTATATTGTGCATTGGATAGAGAGGTGGGAGGAGGAGAATTTGTAAAATATAATAAACTAAGTGTTTTTGTGCTATTTATTTCTTACTTCTGCCGGAGGTTTCGCCATAATAATAAATAATAACTACGTAGAAGTGAAGCTCCCGGTTCCCGACGCGCGCTCGGCGCGTTAGATACCTACTGCGTGGGGACACCTGAGGAGTCTAGTCAGTCAGGGGCATCACACACAGAGTATATATTAATATACCAAAATATGTTATAGCAAAGCATCTTCAGATATATTTTCCGTACTAGTTGATAGAGTCCACACACACAGCTATATTATATATTATAGCAAGGTATCTTAAGATACTTTATCTCTTTCCCTCGCTACTGTAATAAATTGGATGGATGATTTAGCAATGTGCGGTTCTTTGCTATAATGTCATATATATTCCAGTATATTAAAATACATCATAGCTTCGTGTGACGGGCTTTAGGCCGTGCAGCGCGGCGCGGCGCGGTCGTTGTATTTGTAAGTGACAAAAAACGGAAGAATAGATAATAATAATAATATCAGGGGACTATGTCACACCAATTTACCTATTCTAAGCTCTAGGCTAAGATAAGATTATGTAATAAAGCTTAACCTAATGAAAATTCAAATTAATGGTCCGGAAGTATATATTGCACTGTCAATTGTGACGGATCTATCTGTTGCTGACATCAAACCTGTGGTCTACATAAGGAATAAAAACGAATTTAGGTGTGGACCATTGGGAACAAAATTCCCTACTAGGTGCGGACAACTGGGAATAGCCCGTAGGCTGCATAATGTTGAATCTCTAAATTAATCAATGTTTGGAGGCAGCAATAAAACAATTAGAATAAATACAACCTATTTTATTCATTAACCACTGACAGTTACCAAATGCATCATATTACTGTATTTAGAGCAATCTAAGTTAGAAAATATAAACCGACCCACCGCAATCTTGGTATGCAGGGATTCAGTTGTTCAATCGCCAGAAGAAATGGGTGGAATAATATATATTTATACCATTCTATTGCGGTAATGGAATCCTAGCATCCTTTCCCGTACAAGCTGAACTAGTGAGAAGGGGTGCTCATTTCAGTTCTGATTGGAGACATTTATACATAAGTTAGTTATTTCACACCGAGATTGCGCGGTTCGCACACGCACGCACTCACTCACAGATCTGGAAAGTTCTACGTCACTAGATTACAACTCGTCCTTCTTGGGGTTGCCCTTCCGGTCGACGCCCTTGAGTTCGCTCGAGGCCTGCTCGGCGATGTACTTGAGGAAATCGTCCAAGGCACGCCCACCCTGTCGAATTAATACAGATTAAATTATGTTAAGTAGCAAATATTACGGGAGTCTACCAATAATATTACGGAAGTCAGTGTGGGAATTATCTCCATGAAGTTTGCAGGTGATAGGACTTGTTTGTTGAGTTTTCAGTAACACTGTAACACCATGTGTTATACATAAAAAAAAACATCCTCTTGAATCACTATCTAGTGATGAAAACCGCATTAAAATCTGTTGCGTAGTTAAAAGATCTAAGCATACATACAGAGGGACCGACGGTAGGAAGCGACTTTTCTATACTATGTAAAGATAAGATACAAGAACCCATGCTGTAACAAGCAGGACCCATCCATCCTTAAAATAGTAATTCGTTGCTTAAATACTAAAGGGCCTCAAATCAAAATGTGTTTGTGTTGCATTTAAATTCGGAATATTATATACTTTAAGTTTTAAATCAAACTATGTCTGATTTTGTTTTGAGGCGCTTTAGCATTTAAGCAGCGAATTGCTTTATCTCCATATTTTTTCGATTCCGTCTCGACTGTCGCGCAAAGGACATAGGGCACTAAGTTCCAAGTTAGTTTTTCATAATGGCCACCCTATACTCACGTTGTATCGGACGGGTTTGCCGCCGTCCTTGGGCTTCCAGTAGATGGTGGGGAAGCCAGACACGTCGTACAGCGACTTTGGCCAGTCGTTGGCTGTTGCGTCGATCTTCACGATGTCTACTTCCTCGTCCTTCAGCTGTTGAGGGAATTGTACAATACAAGTGTGAGTGTGTGTGATTTTCTATATGCCAGATGAAGAATCTGGACCAGTCCGACTACTTCATTTACACATGTACCACGCCAATAAGTTCCCACAAGTCTTAGGCCCGTATTAATAAACTCTCATCTTGGCTGAGATTCGCGTCACAAGATACGTCAAAGTAAACGTCAAACCATAGAACACTGTCATTTTTTACACATCTCAAGACGAGCATTAGAGTTGAGATTAGTTTATTAATACGGGCCTTAGTGTTGCCAAATGTATGGTAACAGGAACAAAATTAGATTTGGAAATCTACCTAATTGTTAGTCATAGCTAATAACCATTCCGCTCATTCCCGAAATACCAGATTCTCAATATACATGAATCTCAAAAAATAACATTAAAATTTCGGTATCGTTGATTATGCTTACCTAATATTTCGAAGCTGGTGATTTGGGAATCTGGTAAAGAGAGTAGTCTGGTATTTTAAAATTCTGGTATTTCGGGAATGAGCGAACCATTCAAATGACGAATTCAAAAAACACCCATTGTGCAACGAAAAGTATTCTAACAATTAAATTACACTTTGCATTTATCGCAAAACGGCAAATTCAAGCATAAAAATAAGCTTTTTCAATTCCTCCCGTAAATAGTCCATGTGTCAAAGCGTTAGAAATATTTAGTTCCCCGTAATCAAGAAACCTCGTACCTTCTCTCCCAGCTCCTCCCACACCGGTGTGAGTTTCTGGCAATGTCCGCACCACGGCGCGTAGAACTCGACCAGGGCGTCGCGCCCGCTGTCCGTCACCAGCTCCTTGAAGTTCTTGCCAACAGCCACCTTCACGGGGCCATCGTTGTTCTCCGGGATCGGCTCGGACTTGACGAACGCTTCCAGCTTGCCAGCTAGCAGGTCCTTGGTGAATTGGAGGAGGTTCTCAATGCTGGAACAAGAGATATGGTATGTTTAAAGAGACATCATTGGTACGACAGCAACACAATACGAGATGATGTCGAGTAAAGAATTATACACCAATTAAATGAAGACTGCTCTACTAGTAATAACAGCTATTTCTTTAAATTAACCTTTTCAGTGTCATGTCAAATGCAGAAGTTGCTCACACGCTAATGACAGCTTCGAGCCAACGCGATTACAACTATAAATACACATGCAAGTTCATTGGCTCTATAAACTGTAATGGATTTATCCATCGTTGGAATGTTAATAGTACATTACTTAACAAGGGCTGTAAAAGAAAGAAAGCCCGAAATCGCAGGTATTTGAGACCCGAGCCGTAGGCGAGGGTTGTAAATATGCGATAGAGGGCTTTCTTTTTTACTGCCCGTGATGAGTACACAATTTTACGTCTTCACCTGGCCACAATGCGAGTTTTACCGTGCGCGCAGCGTGCGATAAAACTCACATTATGGCCAGGTGTTACGTAAAGTTACGTATGTAACTTGGGACGACATTGAAGTTATGGTGGAATGAGAATTCCTTGTTTGAGGAGAAGTGTAAAAAGAAAATGGTGCAGATCTATGTACCCTGGATCATTCTTTAAAGTAGGCACGAACAAAAATACAATAGGATCAGGTTAAAGAGGCTTTTCGTACTGCAAAATCAACTGCCAATAAGATATTCTACGGTGGAGACATTTGCCGTTGCCATATAACGTAATCTCCGGTAAAATGGCAGACTGTGTGAAGTACGAAATGTTAAAGAAGTCGACAGTGTCATTTAGGAGTGACCTTTGAGACCAAGGTCACCTTGATGAACACACCTTCAAGCTGGTTAAACTCTCATGTTTTGAATTGAACTGAAAACCTAAATCATTATGCAAATTGGAAATGGCATTTTAAAGACATTCTCTACAGTACTCATACTAGCTAGATTTTGATCCCGACTTTGTCTGGACAGATGTTGTACACACTGTTCCCTTTGTGAGTGCTTTTTTGGGCTGTAAACTTTGTTTGTGCCTATATTGATTAATGATAAGGGAAATAAGCCGTAAAGATGACATTTATAAATTAACTAGCGACCCGCCCTCACTTCGGTTTATGTGATATTTGTGAAACCAGAATGTATTATACATTAAAACCTCCTGTAAAAATCTTGTAACTGGTGGTGAGTCGCATTAAAATCCGTTGCGTAGTTTGAAAGATCTAAGCGTACATATGGAGGAAGCTACTTTTTTATACTATGCAAAGATTTGTATAATCGCATGTCAATAAAAAAATACAAAATATTGCATCAAAACTGACAGATGTGTTTTCTTCAAGTATGTATGATTTATTGTTGACTTATGCATACTCGCATTAAAAATATGTACAGCTATTGCATTAAAATCTAGGTTAAGCACGGGATTCGCGTTTATATAGCGCAATAGGTAGTTTTTAATTAAGTGCGTGTTAAACGAAATTAAAAAGCGCTAAAGCACGCAAAATGCGTTTTGATAAGAAATACCGTTGTAAGAATGCACAAAGCAGGTTGTTACCGATAAGAAAATTATTAACCAAATGGAAATTAAAAAGACAAAGACATTCTTGTTTTATCATGAGTTGTTAACTGTAGTATGACTGACAGGTGTTTTCAACCACTTTTTACACAAGTTTTTTATATTCCAAGAATGCAATGCGAACGCATTTAAAATTCCAGTCGATTCTATATAAAAAAAAACATTAATATTTTTTATACCACGTTTAAAGTAGGACATGTTTATGTGCTAATTACATTTTTTTACATTTACATTTAATAATTTACATTTTTTTTACGTAGGTATAACTTGATTGGCCTTTAAATGCAAAATTTCGTACTCAGCACATTTGCCTTAAGGCTTAAAGACCACTTAAAAAATTCAAAACATTACATACATACATACATACCGTCACGCCTTCATCCCAGAGTGGGGTAGGCAGAGCTACAGAATTACCAACAACTTTAACAGCCAGTTGTTAATTCTGTAACCACATTTTGCACAAACAGGCTAAGATGTATATCATGTGTATATTAGTGACAGGTTGCAAGCCCATCGCCTAAAAATACTACAAGCCTTTAATCCCTTAGTCGTCTCTTACGACTTCCACAGGAAGGTATGGAGTGGTACTATTCTATTCTGCCGGCAACCACACGGCCATAAATTCAAAACATTTATTAAGTAAATTGGCTCACATGTGGGATCTTTTACACGTCGGTAATAAGGAGTGAATGTACACAATCAACACAGCGCTTGGGACAAGACCATTATTGCAGAGAAGAAGCGCCGCAAGAAAAAACTCCACTGAGTGATTTCTATAGATTTTAGTTTATTGTATCAGCTACCAACGGAACACTGACCAAGACCGTCTTAAACCATGCTGGGGCTCTTAGGCACACGAGAACTTGAGGCCCTTTTGGAAAGTAAAAAAAGTTAATTATTCTTATATTTTTCTACTATGATCTTCTATGGGCAATACATTTTCGGTCTTTCGGGCCCCCCTGAGGATGGAGACCCTGGGCACGGGCCCCGTGTGCCGGTGAAGACGGTATTGACACTGACCTGAACTCAGCAGTCATGATGTACTTGTTGCCGTCGGCGTCGCGGCCGGCCACGACCGGCTTGTCGCCCTTGGCGAAGTCCACACCGTACTCGTTCAGCTCGTGCGTGAACTCGTCCTTGCTGCTCACGGCGAAGGTCACCTCCGACAGTTCCTTGGCCACCTGGGAAGAGAGTATGATTTGATCACTACATAGTATAAAACAAAGTCGCTTTCCGCTGTCTGTCCCTATGTATGCTTAGATCTTTAAAACTACGCAATGGATTTTAATGCGGTTTTTATTAATAGATAGAGTGTTTCAAGAGGAAGGTTTTTATGTATAATAAATCCTGTTTCATGTACGGGTGTTACAGAAAACTCGCATAAACCGAAGCGAAGCGAAGGCGGGTCGCTAGTTATACATAAAAACCTTCCGTGAAATAATATGGTGAAAACCGCATGAAATCCGTTCAATAGTTTTAGAGATTATCGCAACATACAGACAGACGCGGAGGGTGGGTTTCGTTTTATATTATGTAGTGATGTTGTGATTCGTTGATGGCTGGTGGATGGCTAGTCGGTAGTTCGATGTTCAATATATATTTAAGTATTGATATCTTTAACCTTTTAAATGCCTTACGTCTAATATAAAATGTGTCACTCACACGCCAAACATGTGTGCTATGGTAGCATAGCAAATTATATTATAACTTATTGATACGAAACAAAGTATCTTTTAATCTTGAGCTTGTGTCGGCCGTAAAAGCCGTGGCGTCAGTGGCACGACTTTCAGTTGCAGTATCCGTAAAAGTATGTAGCGGTTTTAGAGTATTTTTTGATAACAAAAAAAAAAGAGTCTGCTCCCATATACAAAGACATACACACCTCAAATACTGAGCTTACAAATCAAACTAATTGTACAGACTGGTATTTTTTTTTGTCTGCTCCAAAGCATTTCCAAAGCTATAAATTATTTTGAAGATTGTCATAGTATAATATGGTACCTTAAGCACGCGGTTCCTCCAGTAGTTGGTACCCTTGGGGTTCTTGACATAGTCAACCTCGTAGTAGGCGACCACGAGGGGGTTGGAGAAGTCGGGCACGTTGTCCTTCTGGCGGACTCCGACCAGGCCGTGGCTGTTGGCAACAATATACAGTAAAGAACACTTCCTTGAAACATTAAATTGGAAAGAGATGAAGAAGGATGGGTAAATCAACCTATGTGACTAATAACGACTAGCGATATTAGAAGTTTTAATAAATTCGGAGTTATGACTCCTTTTTAAGATTAATGAAGGCTAAATATAATTGCTTCGCTGGTATACTGAGCGTTAAATTTCCAACGACTTAGAGCTCGTTCCCACTATGTCGGATGTCGGATTCCGATTACAATCGGATGTCGGCGCCTCTGTTCACACTAAGTTTTGTTTCAATAGAACTTGCCAACAATGTAAACAAACTATGTATTCAAAATGTCTTTAATTTCCATTCTACATCATCAAATACTGCTAAATCCATGTGTTATTTAATCAATTCTTTCCACATCGTTATCCTAAACCATTATAAGAATAAAATAGTGCTAGAATATGGATATCTCATTGAATGATTTGTTTACATTGTTGGCAAGTTCTAGTGAAACAAACCTTAGTCGGCTGTCGGCCACGATCGCAAATGGCGCCAGTATATTTCGGGCAGAACAAGGGGTGCTGGCGGGGCGGGGTCGGACATAGTGTGAACGAGTTCTTATTCTACATACAAATAATTACATAAACAAAAACAAAGAGTCATAAACTATTAAGCAAACAGATAACTGGTCTTTATACAAAATTATCATCAGACTACCTAACCTAACCTAAACCTACTTATCTACTCAACATTACGATAATATAAATATTATCTTTCGTCACAGCCCCCTACATATCACACTAATATAATATTTACGAAAGTTCGTGTGAATTGGTCCTACTCGTTGAAACGGCTCGACGGATTTGGATGACATTTTAATTCTAAATTAATCTTTATCCCGAAAAAACAAAACTCTTCCCATAGGATGATCAACGTACAGTCTTGTATACAAGATATTGTTAATTAAAGTTGAATGAACTCAATTCCATACACATAGCATTAAGGTAATGGCTGATTGGTTAATTTTTGCATGCTCGTGTAGTAGAAAAAAGCACCAACCACACTCACTATAACTAATTTACTGTGTTTTTGCCCTAAAATAATAGTTCATAGCGAGTAAATGGTTAGAAACTAAATATTATTCTTAGATCATCAACATACTTGACACGCTGCGATAAAAGAAATTGCTAATTTTACGCTTGATTATGCACACTACTTTGTGAGAAAACCATGTCATAACTGTATTTATAACAGAATAAAACCGCTTGAACTCGAACGCTTTCAATAACGTTAACTAGGATCGTCATAGCACTAGGGGCTCTATTCTACTGGTTAAAACCATGTCGCTTTGACATGTTATCGTAATATCAACGTAACGACAGCTCTCATATATTTGAAAGTAACGGACTCTAAGTAAAAAAAAAACGGCAAATGTCAAAAGCAATATGGTTTTACAGAGTAGAATAGAACCCCAGGACGATTGCAGCAAAGCGTGACGTCGCATATCATTAAATTACTATACAACACTTACAAAAACGAATAAACGAATAAAATGCAGTAAATACATTAGTCATGGTCCACTTCCATATCTTGATCCCAAATATCTTAAGAGCTATTTGAAGTTGGAGATCAAGGTATGGTGACTGATATACAGCAGTGTATATGAATTATCAAGACCTGAAAAATGATGATCAGTAACGATGTAGTTAAGGTCAAGCGGGGCTTTTACGTCAGTGGGGCAATTACGTCGTGGTTTTATCTCCCGTGTCGTGTTCGTATCGTGAAGTTACATGTTTTTTTTTCGCTCACACTTTTCACTCTACGATACGAACTTTAGAACGGGAGTTAAAGCCACTTTGCAGCAATTGCCCCACTGACGTAATAGCCGCGCTTGATCTTAACTACATCGTAACTGATCATAATGTTTCAGGTAACTAGCTCTTTCTGTCATCTGCCAGATCCAACCTGTATAGACCTATACAGGTTGGATCTTGGTTTTCAAGCTCAATACCTCCAACCTGTCCTTCCTCAGGTCATGTGTGGTTTCCTTTATTTAGGACATGGACCCTTTGACCCCCTTTTGGGTCATGCCTGCCGGACTAGACACCTGCACCCGTAAGAAAGGAAGGAAGGAAGGAAGGAAGAACGAGTTAATTTCTGTCTACTGTGTTCTGATGCTGTATGTAACAGAGTAACACTGGTTCGTCGCTTCGTATCTCTGTATTTATAAGATTCCTACAGTAACGACCATTAAGTTTCTGACTATTGACATTGTTGACAACAGTCAAATAATGGCATTGTTTAAGGGACTACCATGGGCAGATTACCTTCGATCTGAAGCTCTAAACTTTCAGTTGTTGTGAAAACCTATTTGCATTAACACTGCTGTTCTAAAATAGCTGCCATCTCAATTTTTCTTTTAAAAGTCACCGATATCGAGATTTATGCTTTCAAAGTTTGATATTTTTACTCCAAAAAAGTAGTTCTTTGGACTTTATTTCCATATTTTTCAGTTTAGAAAAAAAAAACAAATATTCATGAAGAATATTTAGATGTAGTTTCCATAGTAATTGACGCCAATATGAAAAAGATACAAACAAACAGAATCAAAGATTTTAGAATTTACAGTTAGTTTTAACTGAGTTAAAAGAACTTAAACTTAATCAAAAACGTTTGTTATGACGTGGTAGCCCCTTAACTGTCGACATTATCCATATTCAGAAACTTCATGGTTGTGCAATGTGTCAGCATTGACTTCTTATCGACCAGGCACTATAGGTAAAAAGCCCTTTTAAGCTGCAGACCCATTCATATGCAGCATCTACGTGACCTACACGTAATAAAGTGGTAACTCAGTACATCCCTTTCTCACGCATCTCCCGCATCATTATACTGATGGTACATGATAACAGAACTATTGTCACGATGCATCAAAGCTAAATACCTATGTGGGCGAAAAACACGACACGCACGCATATAACTACGACAGGTATTACTTATTATCTGCAGCTATATTTAGCGTTTAAATAAATGGAGAATGGCAACTATGGTCGGTGTCGGTTGAAACGAGATGAGGGGAAACATTCCAGTTATACTTGAATTACTGGTTTATTAGTAAGTGTTTGAGATCGAAAAATAACAATTTGTCTGAGGTTTACTGGGTAATGCTGCTGATCTTTTGAACCTCCTAACATTACAAAAAAAAACAGACTAATTGAGCACCTTCTCGTTTTTTTAAAACAATTGGAGATGCTTGAGTAAAGGGAGTATGTATTGAAAACATTGCAAGGTAAATAAATTGTGACTGAATACGTTAACTTATGGTATAAAAATAAAGATCGAAACAAATGTCACACCCCCTTCATATCTGCTCACGTTTCGAATTTTCGTTAAGTTCTTTCATATCTATTAACATTTTCATTACGCAGTAGTGGAGGACGGTTTATAAACCTTCGCGGGTTCAAGGTCGACATTCACCAGCCCAGCATCCTATAGCATATTTGTGCCAATGGTATCTATTCAAATACGATTATAGCTGATTTCCGCTTACAAAACTCCTTGACCTGGTGAGGTGACTGTTACCCTGTTAAGAACTTTTAAACCTTGGAGTAATCAAGATTTTACGTAAGGCTTTTCAATCATTAAGTGTGGTACAGGGCGACTTACAAGTTCTCCTTGATGAACGCCTTCAGCGGCGTGGAGTCGAGGTCCCCGGAGTACACGACAGCGGACTCCTCGAACTTGTTGTCGAGACGCTTGGGCCTGTACAGGACCACGTTGTTTCTGCGAACAAAATAATGATGGTAAGATAATGCTGAAACATGACAGAAGAGCTTGAAGGAACTGTGTTATTGGTTCATAGTCTGACAGAGGAGTGCAAGAGGGAGCAAGAGTCTTATTTTATTGATTAAATTTTGCTTTAAACTTAAGACTGATCTTGATATTAATGTGCTGGCATCATACATGTTTTTTGGAAGTTTTAAGGAGTTTAAACATAGTCTAACCGCCTTACTTATAAACGTGGCTGGCTAAACCATGTTTTGTCCTTATGTCATTGTGACATTTGAATTTGACTGATAAGATAAGGACAAAGTAGCATGGTTTAACTACCCCACATTTATAAGTAAGGCGGTAAGAAATCAATATATTGTAGAGGTTAATTATTTTAAATAATTACAAAGTTGACCATATCTGTGTTTGGTATATTACGTAAATCCTACAATTGACAAAATAAATATGGCATTGCTTAATTTCAGAAGTGTTGGAAAAGTTTACAATCATTACGCAATAATACTCTACTAACATTGCATACATACTGTTGAAAAATACTAACCAATATTCTGTAAACAAGGTATAGGGACCGCCATTAAATTTGTCCTTGGTTTCACTACTTTTTGATTACCAAACTGGCGAAAATTAATTAACTATAATAATCAGGAGAATTACAAAATAACGTTTATTTAACGGAATTAGCTGGTAAAGTTTCCTCCCAATTCACCCCATGTAACAAATAACAACGGGTGTATACTGCATAGTGGAATTATTAATAGTGTCTACAAAACAAGGTGTAAATCTTAAGAATAAGTGAGAATTTTGCAATTCAATTACACACAGTTATAAACCTTCATTGAAATTTTGCAGTAAAGGGAAAAAGTTTCAGAAGTTTTGTACGACCCTTAAATTTAGTTTTAGATTATAATTTATAACACATGTTGGAGCCCGAAAAGTCGTTATATTTCAACGGCAAATCTCAGTTGTTATTTTCCTGGTATAGTAACTGTTTGCTGATAGCTTATCACATTAAAATATTTTGAACATAATATAATTTAATAAGGTAAAACACATACATATTTTAAATTATTAGATTAAGTCTATTAGTGTGTGGCATACTCATATTTGCCCATTAATCATTTTGTTATTCATTTACGACTTTTTAAGTCCACACCTGTGTAAATAATATTATCTACTTGTTTATTTAAACCAGCTAAGTAAAGTTTGCATAAATTGACCTCAAGAAAACAGTTTGACACAATGACATTGGGACCAAAGTAGCTCAAAGAGTTTCAAGTTAATTAAAGCTTTCCAGACTTCTCGTTACACTCAATAGTCAAATGAATCCACACGCAAATTAGGCGCCAGACGTCGAGTATGGAAAACCACCCAAGTAAAACAAAACAGATCTATTGTATAAGTATCAGACATGTGTTACAAGGCTCCACGGGTGAAGATCATAGATCTTCGAAAATAATGCATATCAGGTTTTTTTTAATGATTTAACTGCCTGCGACTGATGTGACGTCTTCAGACATCGCCAAAAAAACCGCGTATAGCATGATATAGCTCTGTATCGCTCAGTACCTTCTTCTAACGACTCACGGCATTATAAGTTAACCTTTGTGAAAAATACCAGATATTTTACCTTATTCAGTTTATAACAATTTTTTATTTTTTTATAAGCATGTATATGGATACATTTGTAGTTATTTACTCAGTAGAATGTTTCTAAAAAAGTCACCACAGTTGCAGAAAGAAATTTTATAAGCAAGAACAAATAAGAATCTTTGCATGCAACGAGATGATAATGAGAACTTACTTGTATCCAGCCTTCGCAAGCACATCCTTGGCAGTGGAGTGTCCGAACACCACCTGTTCCCTCATTTTATCTGCGGTCTTCAGGAACTCTCCCTTGAGGTCAGACTCCTTCTCGAAGAAACCCAGCACAACCACCTCATCTTTCTTGGTGATGCTCTCATAGTCAGCAACGGTCAGGAGGTCCTTGGAGCTCGGTCCAACTTGGGCACGCATGAATTTCACAATGCCATCTGATGATGAAAGTAAAATGTTAGTTTGTTCATTATTTGCTATCACAAACTTTTACATTACTCAATTACTTTTGTCTCTTTAAAATAAATCCCCATTTCTTAAACTGTATTCTATGTTAAACGCAAATAAAGACAAAAAAACTAATCATAATTATCATACCAAGGTAAACCAATGACACAAGACTGTAAATTTCAGTCACCAAACCCGTCATCTAAAGCACATGGTGTTCATAGCCCTAAACATTATTTATAATATTTACCCTAACCAATTTTATTTTAGAGGGTACACTTGATAAATGATTATTATAGGTATCATAGGTATTCTAAGTTCAATGCACTTGAGAAAATCTTATCTGATAAGAAATAGGTAAGTAACTTTATATGAAAATCATTTGACCAACTGCTTTCAACTTTTACGAAGATGGGAGAGATGATACTTGATGATACTATAGGATTGAATGAAAGTGGAAGTGTGGTGTTGGCAACTTACTTGCTTCCCTAGGGCCATTGTAGTCCTGTGACATCTCTCCTTTCCTGAAGATCTTGAGAGTAGGGTACCCGGAGACAGAGAACTGCTCGCAGGTGCTCTTGCCACCCTCGGTACAATCCACCTTGGCCAGCGCGACGGGCGGATCATCACTCTTGAGCGTACCGGCCGCCACCGCATATTCCGGTTTCAGTCTTTTACAATGGCCGCACCTAATAAAAAGCGATACTCATCGTACAAATCGATTAACACGCCACTCATTAAAACAATCCACAGCGCGATTCAGTGCCATTAACTCACCATGGAGCGTAAAACATGACCAATGTAGTATCATGTTGAGATAACACAGACGAAAAGTCCGCATCTGTAAGATCTAACACGTCCTCCTCAGCCGCCTTACACAAATAAATTATACCTAAGAATAACACTACTTTAAGTGATCCCATCATTTTTGTGTCGGCACTTTCTGATCCGTGCGTAGTGACCCGCCGCCCAACAGAAGCTAAGCTAAAGAATGGAAAGGACAAGGACCGGAAAAATACACGTATGATGCTGCAAAAATGACACAAGCCGGCACAGCGTTGGCTGTTTCTGATTGGTTGATTTTGGTTGCGTTCATAAATTATAAACGGATGACCTGGACTAAGAGCTTTTTTTTATTAAAGTCACAACTGTTTAATCATTTGATAAATTTGAAATGTCTAAAATATAAATAAAATTAAAAAATGAAAGGTCGATATAATTCAGTTAAATTTAATTAGTATCGATATTTCACAGTAGACAAACGCTCTACCCTAGCAAGCAACTCGGCTTTGCTTTCTGTCAATCGGAAAATGGCAGCGTCGAGTGTTGTCGTTCTCGACCGAGGAAATAATACAACTTGTACCGTAAATCTTTTCGGTAAGTGATCTTTTTTCTTCTGTGCATTGTTAAACAATTTTGTGATACAGTTTATGTAATAATTAAAACCATTAGTTACACATATTTTGGCGCAGACGAAGTAGCCGCATAACCTTTACTTTTATTATTATTTATTTTGATGGTAACGCGCGGAATTTTTAAAACTGTGTGTTGTAATTTTCGATATTTAGAACTATTTAAGTTCTTTCAACTGTTGAGTGAGTCGTGGAGCGTGGTCCGTGTTAGTTTGTTGGTAACGAGTTTTTTTCTGAATGAATAGAATAAGCCGTCTGTGGCGAGTCTGACCTTGGCTATTGGATTGTAGGAAGTTAACTCTAGTTAGGTACTTGCTTTTAAATTGTAGTTTGGTATTTGATGTACTCACAAAAAATATTCATAAGTAATATTCATAACCAGCATTTGTATGAGAAACTAATTGAGAAGTAAGTAGTTGAGACTAAGGGAACTTAATGATGTAATGTATAATAAATTGTTGCAGTTAATTATGGCTAAGGTAATTTTATTCGTAGTTTACGGAGGTCCCTCTCTGGCCTTGCTTTGCTACTTTAATTATTTTTGCTAACCCATCAAAATCCTGTAGTTACTATCCATAACAACATTTTAGAGGATTTAATTTGTTACTGAGTCGAGTAAAGATAAATTTAAGAGAAAATTATATGGTTTATATAACATCTATTCTACTTATTAATTACAATAAAAATGTTTGTATAATTTCTTATGGGTAAATTATCCTTATATTTTTAAAATTGACCAATTTATATGTATGAGTGCCATAATACCCAACTATTGGTCTATTGGTGGTACGTCACTAAATGGATTACCTATAATAATATATAATTACTAATATATAATTATTAATTAAGAAATGTAATTTGAGTTATTTTTAATGGTGGCTGTTGTTTTAGGAGCTACGGTAGTATCATGGAGAGTGAACAATCAGGAACAATTATTTGTAAGGTAAGATTAGATTACATTTATTAGGACTGTTAAGTATTACTAAATGGGACAGTTGTGTTAAATGAATATGACCCAACATTGTTCCACTCATTTGCCAAAAATAGTTAAATTGAATGCTTGTTACTTCGGCCATATTAAAAATACACCATTATTGTATACCTACCAAAATTATTTAATTACATTCAGCTATGTATGACTAGTTTATAAATTGAATTATTTATAATAGATATTTTGCTATCAGTGTTATCACTAAATAATTGCTGGTGCAACAGTGCACCCGTTATCTCTCATGTCTACGAGAAAACAGATAATATTTTGAAATGATATCAATTGTGAATGCAAATGATCAGGCACTGCGCAGTGATATCTGCAATTAAAATGGCGTTAATTGCGGTCGGAGTTAAAATTTGCATGTATTAATTCAAGTGGCATTGCCATGTAGGAAGTTAGTAATTCTTAGGGCCTGGCACAAAACGGCGAATTAAGCATTTTAGTGACATGTCGAAAATATTAATATGTAACAGAGGTAGAGGTTACGGGTGGTAGGACCTTGTGCAGGGTCCGTCCGGATCGCTACCACCATCTTATCCATTAACCTACCGCCAAACAGCAGTGTTCGCATTGTTGTGTTCCGGTTTGGGGGTAAGACAGCCGGTGAAATAACTAGCATAGAGGCATTCTATCTTAGTCCTCAGGGTTGGCAACGCATTTGCAGTCTCAGGATTGCATTGCAGTCTTGTGAGTGCGAATGTCTATGGATCACAGTTTCCACTTACCATCAGGTGGCCTGTGTGTTCGTTTGCCTTCTCTATGCCATAAAAAAAAAAAAAAATAATAATAATAATCTGACTACTATTTGCCGACGGCTTCGTCCGCTTGCGATTTGCATATAGTGGATATACTCGTACCTACCCTCGGGAACTATCATAATTCAATTGAGTCACAACCTCAAGCTGTCGCCAAATTTCATAAAGATTGGTATCTAGAGCGTTAGTCGTGAAAGAAACAGACAGACAGACCAAATTCACTTTTGCATAATGATAGTATTGATAATATTGTTCAATGGAATTTCAAAGGTAATGATTGCTGCTTGCATCCTGTCCAATAATTTTAATGACCGGTCATTAAAAATTCGGTTTTTGTGTACTACGTTGTTTTTTAATTTCTCGTCTTACCGCAGGGAAATTGTATTGAACCATAGGCTGTCAGGATCGCGTGTATGTTAATATTGCTAATTGGTAACTTTAACAGTTAAGTTTCAAGTCCCTGTACCTTCGTTCTGCCGTGCTAACCAAACCCGCAGTAACTAAGATAAACCTCCTGTAGTAAAATCAATCTTATTATTAACGGCATAAAATTGAATCTGCTTTGGTTATTGAATTTAAGATAATGCTTTGGCTTAGCATTGTAAATGGACACCATTTCGGCCATTTTAATCAGACATTCGTTAATTATTTAAAAATGGAAGGCTCACCGGCTGCCCTCATAATCCAATAGGCAGTATCTCACATTCAATAGCCAAAGCAGATTCAATTCTCTCGCGTTAATAATAACGTCGCATTTGCTACAGGAGTTTTGTCTGAGATACTGCCATTTGTCGTAGCAGGGCAGAGTGCTTTTATGGCTAAGATGTAATTTGAAAGTGATCTTTTAACGTACACAATCGCGGTCGAAGCCGATAACTTATGCGCGTCACACACGGAGCTATAATATACATCCATGGTGGAAAAAAATAATGCCAAATGGACTACCTTAAAAAACAATAAATATTCTGCATTATTGGATTTTGTCTTCTTGAACCAGGAATCGAACTTTGTTGAATATGACAAAACAAAGTCGTGTTTCATGATACAGATCGAAAGCGTCATTGATAGTGCTCATTTATATCTACAAAACTGTATGATCACTGTCAATGACGACATACAATGACACTGTATATTAACTATAGCTCCGGTTATGACGGGTTTTAAACGGACCACCCTTGTGCTATAAAACCTAGATAGACAAATATTTAATGGATAAACACCCTCGATATGGGCGACCCTTATTTCAGAGCTAATATATCTTAAAGGGCCCAACAGTTTTTAAAGATAGGTACCAAGCTAAGAACCAACCCGATTGAACTAGCATTCTTTAAAAAAAAACAACGTCCAAATCGATCCATCCGTTTGGGAGTTACGTTGCCAAAAAAGATACACTCATATACACAGACTCAGACTCACACATACACAGATACATACGTTACACTTATATACCTCTCCTTTTTGTGCGGGGTTAAACATAGGTCAAACAAATTATTAAAACAAAACTAATTAGTTCAAAACGTCTATTTTTGACGGTCAAAGCTCTAAACATAGATTTAATCATAATCGTAAGTAATTAGTGTCACGTCAGGACTGAAAACTTTTTTATGTCATTACATAGTTGGGTGCTGTTTGTGTCGAGGTCATGTAAGGTAATTTAAAGGTATTCAATCACTTGCTAAACAACATTTTACAAACCGATTCATATCACCAACATCATAGTGATCACATACATACATACATACACACACATACATACATTTATAAACTCACGCCTTTATTCTCAGAGTGGGGTAGGCAAAGCTACAGAATTACTAATAACTCTAAAAACTTGTTAATAATTCTGTAACCACATTTTGTGCAATTAGGCTAAGATGTTTACCAGTGTATTAGTGACAGGTTACAAGCCCATCGCCTAACAGTACTACACACAGCCTTTATTTTCTTAGTCGTCTCTTACGACATCCACGGGAGGACACGGAGTGGCACTATTCTTACCCGGCAACCACGCGGATAGAGTGAGATGTTTAATAAATAGAGTGAGTCAAGAGGAAGTTTTTGTGTATAATAAATTCTTTGTACGGGTATTACAGACAACTCATATAAACCGAAGCGAAGCGAGGGCGGGTCGCTGGTAGGTATATACTAAACATTTCAGGATTTATTTAAGGACCATCTTGTAGAACCTTACAGGTTGGGTTAGGTTAGTTTAATAAAAATCCAAAAATATTTACAGTTTCGGAAAAAGCGTTTTTCAAAATAATGTTTGTGAAATAAATCAATTTTGGAAACGTTTAGCAAATGATGGGAAACCAATTTAAAAGACGGAGCCGGTGCAATATTAGGCCCTATCTATAAATATATCTTCTCAAGATTCACTAATTTGATCGGAAACTGAGGATTTTTCTGAAAAATGTAGCCGCGGCCCTCGTGTCAACGAAATGCATCGTGTTCCTCTGTAGAACTCTGTCGCAATAAGGTGACGTGTTAAATACCACGTCATTTAAGTTTGTGTGATGTGGTCTAATCATTTCGACAGGGTTCTGCACGGGTACACAAATTCATTTTGTTTACTGTACTGTGCGTAATAGTTAAGCAATAACAAAAAGCAAACTTTAAAAACCGAACTGCTGTTTGGATAATGTCGTCAATATAGTGTTAGACACCTCCCTTGTTGAAATGGGCCCATCCGGTCAGCCTTTACAAGGGAACAAATAACCTTAAATACATACATGTCTACATACATAGAGGTAGGTCAAAAACATTACCCTCCTCCTTCAGCAGTCGGGTAAAAAGAGATAATGGCAACATTATCATTTTTATTGTTACTTATTGCTGCCCCTAATGTGGTGTGTACACGTTGAATAACGCACTATTATTTTGTTTTGCTTTCCATGAGTAGGTAGGTACCCTTAAAAAGTAAGGTTACATAAAACTCGTGGAACGCCACGCTGCTGAGCTGGTTAGGTTATGTGAAGCTGTGACAGCGCACCGCAACACAACAGTAAAGATTATAAATAAATATAACGGCATAGGTACTTGCGTGTCATAGATAATTACGACGTCGTGTATGTGTCATTAAAAAGTATGTATAATATCATACATCTTATATCAATGTGAATATACCGTGTATCACGTATCACGAATGCCGTAAATGTTTCATGAAAACACGTTAATGGTTTCTTATATACATAATCCAGGATTTAGCGCATAGCTATAAATAATTTTGGAGCTAGCTGACTAAATTTACATTAAAATTTTCATGTTAAGTTGGTAAGACATTTGCGTCGATACGATATAGATAATGTACATAGACGAACTTATCCCACACAGGACCTCTTCCAGTAAACCCTGAAGTAGAATAAGCTAAGGACAAGCAAGAGAATAGACAATTTAACAGATTATCATTAGTACACACATCCGAGAAACCATAAAATAACTGCTTTAGTAAAAGTATGAGTCATCTCTAGTAAGCTACGACAAAGTCAATATTGACATTATAATAGATTTCGCAAATGTTTATCTGTATTATATAGCAATTAATACGAAATCAATTTAGAGGCACACGTATTGTGCGGATGCAATTTGGCGTAGATACAAAAACCCGTCTCCCCGACGCGAGTGGCTCTAACAAACGACCGACTGCCGCTAATGATTCCATGTGCCACACAACTATACCTTTATACGGCTGTTATATAGCTACGTTACTTGGTTACTACCTCGCAAGAGCTATGATGAGTTACAATTCGTTTGTTCTTAATCTAAGATTGTTAACTCGACTCGTGAGCGAACGACGCTGAGTTGCCACGCGAAAAACCTCATGTTAAAACGCTGAGCTTCGCTTTAATGAGATCCTTTTAATTATTTATTAATTCAACGACAGAACGTATACGCGCCCCTTAAAAAGCGATTAAGGGATAGGGTTAGGAAAGTTTTTGTTTAGTGAAAATTAAATCGCGCTCAGAGTCCAGGGATAGTGCGTCAACAGGGTCCCTGGGCGGCAAAAAGCGGGTGGCACGCGCCTTCTGCAGCTTTAATATCCGATATAGTTTGTACCGGAAGGTTTTTGTGCCACGCCGGCAAGCCGACGTGACGCGGCCACTTGACCCTTTTATGGTTGGGATTTTTCGGAACCTCCACATTTTCAAAGTTTTTCGAGCAACTTTTGACAATATTACACTTTGGAGAAAAAGTGGAGAGATTACGTAAGGAACCTTTGTCAACAAGGCTCAAAAACAGCAATGGTGCGGCCCTAATGTATTTAATTTAAGTTGGGAGCCGCAACCCTGGCAGCGGTGCGCGGTAGCTGCGGCTAAAGCCCTCCCTTTGCTCCGCGTCTTGTTTTTGTGAGCGAGTCTGCGGCCCGGAGTCGCCGGCACTTTCTTCCCGCCCCCCTGCCGATGACAAATGGTCCCCGGCCGCCCCTCGGCCCGCTAATGCCCAGATAATTTTATGCTCCCGATGCAGGCCGGGCCGGGATGACCGCGAGATTACTCCATCGATCGACGCGCGTCAATGAATGCAACCTATTTATTTCCCGGCTTCACGGATCACCACGGCTGAAGCGGGTTTATCGCGTCTTTAGAAGGGGATTGATGGCGCCTCAGATGCAAACACTCTTGTTCACTCGGTTTGCTGCTTAGACATACATGTTCACAACAGATTATCCAATATTGTTTTATTTTTTAAAGAAAAGCCTTTTAACTCTCTCCTTTACTTTCTTTTTCGTGATTTTTTCAATGTTTAATAAAAATTCGTGTAGCGTAGATTGTTCAGGAACGTACCTACGGTCTGCGATGTTTAAAACCATCCGACAAGCTTATACTGAAATCCCAAGTGGGTACAGTTATCTTTTGACAGCGTAGACGTGCCTAGACACGGTGTTAAGTTTGAATCAAAAATAGAATGCGACGTGGGCAAAGAATGCAAGGCGTCAGGCGCAGCGGCTGCGACCTCCGCGTCTCGGCGGTCACACACCATTGCCCCCGCTGAATGGCCGCCCGCCGCTCTTATCTCCAGTTCCCGATTCAATTCGCTTCATACGTACCTACATTTAATCTCAAGTTTGGCTTGAGGGCAGTAATTAAAACTCGCAGGCAGTCTAAAATGCGTTAACGCGACCCTTTCGGCGTAGGCAATCGGCTTCACACGAATGTAATTACGCGCTGGCCTATATCAGCCTGGTTGAAACTGCTTCTAGCAAATCTGGATCACAGGGAATTTACCATATGTCTAAATGTACATGCCAAGGATGGGTTTTTGTTTGAAACTGAGATAAAAGCGTTGTTGGACAAGAAACAAACTTGTACTGGTTTCCTTTTGTCTATCGCGACGTGAATAAATCGCGAAGCGTCCAAAAGTCTGTCGGTCACACGTGCTATGGCCGACGGCGATGAACAGCGCACACATGTTGATTTTTTTCACTCTCCATCAAACGAGTGACATCCAAGACCGCTTATTACACGCGTTACACAGCTGTGATGAAATATTACGCGCGGCTCCAAATGTTACACGTTGGTGCATAGCCACGAAATATCAACGGATATTGCATGGCCCCTGTGATTAAACTATTCCTGATATTGTCGATTTACCGGACCAATTTGTAATTTAGTAATCCAAGCAAACACCCACTTGGAATATTCAATGTCTGATTGCCCGGGTGATTTACTACGATTATCCTTAGGTTTGCTAACTCGGACATGATTTATCTCCGGCTCTGACTTTACCAACACTCGTAATTATTTTGAAGGAAGATGATTTATCACAATTAAGGAACTTGTATAATCTTCGACGTCAGTCACTCAACACCTGACCTTTGTTGAGTATGTTTTATTCGCGAACGTGAACTAAATTATTTTGGGAAATCCGCCTCCGTCAATTAGGTATACTGCTGTCGGTATCTTTCGCTCGTGGGTTTTTAATTTCAAACCCACTAAAGTAAAAAATACTTTCAAGTCTGCTGAAGTGTGGGGTTTCAGTTATTTCCAAATTGTAATGATACCACGTAATCTATCAACGAAGCATATCAAAATTTCGAAATGAAATTGCGCCGATGTAAATCGAAGTTCTTAAATTATTACATCCGTTTTCTGTTACAACTTAGAATTCTGTCGCCTCATTACACATTTCATAATCGCGTTAATCTTTATCTGCGATCATTTTGCTTGTAACTCTGTCATTACTTGGTTCATTATCGGCCTACGCGTTGACTGGGTGCTTATTAAAAGTTCTATCATTTCGTGATAGCTGTGGCTTTTGTTTGATCGGTTCGATTCTGCGCTAGCACTTGAGCCCGGCATGACATCATCAGGTCTTGTCGAGGCCTTACATGGTCGCAGCGTGTATGATCTATCGACAACTCGGTACTTGTAAACAGCTGACAGATCGTGACGCGATATTTAGTTCGGGATCCGGCTAAAAATGGGCACGCTTAACGTTTGGTTGCTTGCTTTATGCATGTCATCAATTATTGTGGTAGATTTGTGGACAATTGTAAGGGGACATAAAAATATAGAAATATTGTCATTAGACGAAGTTATGCTAGCCAGCAGATGTAGCTGCTTTAGTAAAAACTTAATTGCTTTTCCTCGAGTAAGATGTTAAAAAAAGGTCATATGACATTAATAATAATGTAATTTTGGAATGTTAGTCACGCACATATTCGAAGTAACTACACATAATACTGTTCAACATTGCTTTAAATTTACTATCGTTGAATGAATTGAACCTTTAAAAAAAGTTATGCATGCAAAGTTTCTCAATATTAGTTTCGATAGTTTCGCTAAGTACTTTCAAATTAGTTTTCCTATATGATTTAGACAACTTTATCGCGCTTAGTTAATTTATTCTACGTAGATTGTATATTGCAGTCACACATCAACATCATAAAGCTTGGCCCACCCTTAAAAGTACGTAATCCTCTAGAGGAATATTAATTACTTACAGTTTTATTTTTAACTATAGCGACCCGCCCTCGCTTCGCTTCGGTTAATGTGAGTTTTCTGTAACACCCGTACATAAAACTGAATTTATTATACATAAAAACCTTCCTCTTGAATCACTCTATCTATTAAAAAAAACCGCATCAAAATCCGGTGCGTAGTTTTAAAGATCTAAGCATACATAGGGACAGACAGCGGGAAGCGACTTTGTTTTATAATATGTAGTGACTTTTAATACTAATGTAGGTACTCTTTTACGCATCTACTCAAGGACGGTACATCACCACCAGTGCGATTGATTAATACGTGCCTAAACGAATATCAGTTACTTATCAAATTTATTTTCATCTCTCAACAGATTAGCATAAAACATATTTAGAACCTCCTACAAGACTCCTACTCGTAATCAATAAAGATACTCTAACATGAATATACATTAACAAAGGTAAAAGCGTTTCGGTAATGTTCTCGTAATTCTCGTATCTGTAGCATGGTTGGTTGCATTTGTCTCCCGAGGTTTGTAATCGGCTTATCTTCACGGCTTGGGGTGGATTGTAAATTGGCGCTGTTAGCCGTCGCCGCAGCCCGGGGCGGAGCCCTGTCGTATTAATCGGCTGTCCGGAGCATCTGCGGACGTTGTGTACCGCTGACCCCTGAGGTGAGCCCGAGACCACTTTGTTCTTGCGATGTTTGTCACTGTCTGTTTACGCTTTTGGATTTACGAATATCTAATGTTCCTGCTTATTTACTTTACCATGTGGTATCGTTGGGTTGGTATATAGACTGCTCGGGAATATCGCTTCCATTCCTCGCTGCCCGAAACGGGAAGAGGTGTGGGAAGCGATAAATCAAGATTAATTTATGTATTCGTGTGGCCGAGCCGATATTAACCGGGGAGAGGTCATAAAAACAATGCCGTTATCTAAATTGTTTCAATGGACCTGGAATAGTTCAACTATTTGAGCAATATTGTTGCGTAAAAATCTTTTACTCTTACTTGTTGTGGTTATTGATGTCGTTATACTCTAGTTTTCCTATACCACGGTCAAGACTAACTTACTTTGTCATTATTAGGTCCAATGTCTTTTTCGATTCTTGCTTGAACTAGGTTATCTTTGAAGTAAAGTGTGACTAAACTTCGATATAAACAAATAATTTGTTAATCTGTAACAATTGTGTGAAGATCGATATATAATAGTGGCGAATGTCGCGATACGAATAACAATACAATTGATACTCTATTTATTTGATAACCGACGGTTTTAATTGGGATGCCTTTATGATCTTCGCAGCAAAAAAGGTGATGATGGATTACTCTTACTTTTCAGTTATTGATGCAATAAATAAGAAGAGATGACATTTGTTGCGACAATCAACAAGCAAAAAGCAAATGAGACCTATTTTTTTTTATAACATGGGTTGTGCTAAAAATAATGTGCTTCATCGGTCTTTCTACATTCCACCAGCTATTGTGTGCTTATAAATAAACGTTGAAGTTCTAATTAATATCGCGACGGTTTGCAAAAAAAACGAACTAGAATTGTCCCCTCAGGCCGCGCCATACTACTTTAAAGGACGCCACAAAGCCTGCAAATTACCTATTAGTGGTACCGTTGGAACTACAAAGTATCAGAGATCACTATCTTAACTTGCATTAACAAATTACACGTTCCTTCATCAAAATGCAAAGAGCATTAATTAAAATTTATTCACGTTCAACTGTATTATTAATGTTCCGTATGCCTATAAGGCTATATATGTACGACTTGTATGAGGAAGTGGCTCTACTAATCATAGGAGCAGACATTGAGTCAGGTATCAATCAAAAATTTACTCAACGACCATTTGTAGTACATTTGTTTTGTACCAGTTGATTTGAATATTTATTTATGTTCCAGTTATATGTTATACAGCTTCACGTGTTCATCGTGGTAGGAGTCTTTTCAGTTAAACAAAAGCTTTGGTTTTCCGATATTCAACATGAAATGCAACGCCGCATGATTCACTCCAGTCAAAAGTGTTACAAAATTCGTGGATGTTTTAGGCACGTGCGGAGCCTATGCTTGCCACCTACGTTTTCCGGGCGCGAGGCAAAAACACTTTCATTCGGGCCGCGGCCGTGGTGCCCCGAAGGTTACCGCTTTAAGGCTCTAACTCCTAAGCTTCGACACGGCACAAGGCAAAACTAATCGTAGCGTCGGTTTTGTTATAGTAACCTTTGAAAACATGTAATTTTATCAATTATAATCTATTTCATGTCCATGATGTTGTGGGAAATTCATTTCTGGGTTGAGGTGCGAGGATCTGTGTTTTTCGATACACTTTATTATTATGCATTTATTCGTTCGGTTCGAAAAACATCGGATGTTGATTTGTAACTGGAAATGTTGCCATTTTTTCCGTCAACGTTCATATTAGGGATACTTTTTAGGGTTCCGTAGTCAAACTAGGAACCCTTATAGTTTCGCCATGTCCGTCCGTCCGTCCGTCCCCAGTCTAGCTCAGAGACTCGTAGTACTAGAAAGCTGTAATTTGGCATGAATATACATATTAATCACGCCAACAAAGTGGTAAAATAAAATTTTGAAAAATATTTTTTTTTAATACCTACACCTCCCCTACACGTAACTTGGGGATGCCTTTTTTTTTTTTCTTGCCTACCCCATAGTGTGGGGTGTCGTTGGATAGGTCTTTCAAAAGTATTGCGGGTTTATGAAAACAATTTTTCGATTAGAGGATCCGTTTATGAAATATTAAGCTTTAAAGCGCTATTTTTTGTTAGAGTCAAGTGTCCCCCCCCCCCTACAGCCAAAACTACAAACACTAAAAATCTGAAAAAAATCTTCAACGAAAGCGCATATAACGAATTTTAAAGGAAAACTATCACGGCTAAGTAGACATGATTAGTTCCTGAGATACAGGCGACTAAAGTGTTTATACGTATCAAAATCGCCTATGATAACTTTGATAGAAACATTGTTAACGGGGCGTGCAGGACGCGCGGGGGGAGTCAAACTGTCCAAGCAACAAATCGAGCGACATCCGCGCTCATAAGCGCGAGCGCCTAGAATGCCTAGATGCTGTTTGGACGTGCCCCGGAATGCTACCTACAAGTTTGCGATTTGCGATCTGAAAGTTTACAAATTTTCGATTAGATTATTGATTTGAGTTGAGTACCTATCGTTTGGAACACTTAAAATTCTATTTACTGGACCTTGTTTTTTTTTCAATTTCTATTAATTACTATATAAAAGATTTAACTTTTATTGTAATTTAAAAGTCGGTTTGAAGCAGTTTAGATACCTAACTACCTACATAGGTATTCTGATCTCACACTTAAAAGCTTGGCTCTTGTTTGAGATGTTATATACGAATTTATAAGAAAAATAATCATTACTAAGTAGACTTAATTAGTTCCTGAGATACAGGCGACTAACGGGTTTATACCTACTAAAAATCATCTAAGACAGCGCCAAATAACTTTAAATGGAAAATTGGTTCATTGTTGATTTTTGAGATAGTTTTTTGTGTTTGTCGTTACGGCTTCGGAACCCTATACTGAGCATGGTCCGACATGCTCTTGCCCGGTTTTTACCCTTGTTTCACCGACACACTCATTTCATAGAACGTATCAATACGCAGAATTTTCGTTTCATAGAAAGCTTTCTTTGAAACGAACATTCTGCGATAAGTGATAGGTACATTCTATGAAATGAGTGTCGGTGAAACAAGGGGACACCAAGAATACTGTTGCCCGTGACTATAGGTACGTTCCTTGCAACTCTTGCAATTGATCAACTGTGCAATATTTCTACATATAGCCGTGAAACCCCGCCAAGTAGAGGAGTTCTTGCGTCAGTTGCTAAGACCCTAAAATCAGTTATATATTTACATCCATTTCTTTACTTCGACATACTGGAATCATATAAAAACATTTTTAACCAAATAGGGTAGCACAAGCGAGACAAACAAGAGTTGTGGTCACAATAATGATGTCGACCTACGCTTTACTTCGCAATTAGTAATTGTATATTTTAATAGACCTCCCACAAAGCTGTTTTCTTGACGGCTAGGCTCTAGAATGAAGTACGATTCTATTTGTACGGATTTTATCAGACGCAGTTAAATTAAAATATACCTCCCCTTCGAAGTGTTGCTCTTACCGCGTTTGATCACCTTGCAATACTCACTTACTTAAATGTATATTTACTTTCTAGAGCATATTTTATGAGTATAATGTATTCATCATAAAAAAGAGGAAATAACTTACTATTATCAAATACATCTTTGTTAAGCAATTTGCAAAACCGAGTGAAGCATAACCATTTACAACCAGAACGTACAGGAGTTAAGGAAGGAATTATGCAAATTTTGACGGGTAATTTAGCTCTATTTCGTTATCCAGTAGCTGGCGACAAACAATTTAATTATATTTAGATAGCTAGAGTTTAATTAGAGCTCGCTGTAATGGGCCTGCTGTCGGGGGCTGTCATTACCGGCCCTTAGCTGGCCAAGGCTCCAGGTGGCCCGGACGCCTAAAACGATCTAATTGCACCCTATTGACTTGTCGCATCTTTCATGCGACCTTTTATTCGTTGATACTCGAGCCTTCAGCCCTTTATCCATTATGTTTTTCTACAAACCAGTTTACGGTCTCTTCTTAATATGTCAAAGTAACACGCTTCGCTGCGAGTCATTAACTTGGCAGCGCCTCAAAGGTTTTACCACGCTTTTTGTTTCAGGTAAGACTCTTTTTCACAGCGAACTACCGGTTAAAATAATTAGAGGGTCCATTTATTATTAGGAGGGGGTGTTTATTGCTACATGTTTAAGATTATTTCTTCCCCAATTACTCGGGTTTGCGAATACAAAGTGCTGACCAAAGATAATGTTCACTTCCGTAGAAAAAGCTGTTGAATGTTGATCATGCAATTTTTATAATTGAACCGAAAGCTACGGTACACATTATTATTGGCATTTTTTTAATGTCTTATAAATTGCAAGCGTAATTTCTTGACGACACCCCTACTAGACGTGAGCGTTGAAGCAATATTAATGAAATTCCATATATGGTCACAACAGGTTACTCGTCTGTTTGTAAATTGCATCTTAATGTAATTATAAGGCTTATCGTGGAGTAGCGCGGTAGCCGCGGCGCGGGCGCGGCGCCGGGATGCGTGCCGCGAGAGCACGCCGCTAACAATGTTGAGAAACATGATGAGCTTCATATTTAATCAATATTTATGAAAGTTGAGAACAATGAGACTGGGACCCGGCCGCGAGAAATTGTCGCGGGTCATGGGGTTTTTGCGCAACTCTGCGATCCGCTTGCGGAGGCCTGGCTTAGAGACTGCGCCGGCGGATTAGCGGTTAACATTGTTGCGATTGTTCGCGGCGGCAAAATCTAATCACGGCATATAAGATTCGTAGAAATTAGACGGATCCCACTCGAGTCGCGTCAAACAATAAAATTCTCAGCTTACTAAATTGATCCAAACACCTTTTTAAGCTACTGACAAAAGCTAAGAAAAAAGAGTTATCGCATGTTTCCATTGCCATGGACGTCCAAACTTAAATGGTGTTTTTAAATGGCCCATTTAGCATAACTTAGAAGTTTTTAATTGCAAAAAATACCTCTACCACTCCGACCCAATAGAATTTGGTGAAACAATTAGGTATTGAAAGAAAGCATTGGATTTTGTAGTTATATTTATTGTCGCTATTTATCTGGGAGAGAATGGCAGAATGAAACAAGTTTTTGTATAAAAACTGGGCTGGTGCCGAAGCGGGAATGTATCGGCCGGGCGACCGCTCATGAAGGAATTCCATCCGGAATCTCCAATTAAAAGTTTGTCTAGTCCCTCTACTGATTCGTGGAAGCGTTCCGATTGCTCTGCCTAATTTGGGGTTCCTCTGAACTTAGGATTTGGGAGGCCACGATCAATGAAATTGGGGTAACGCACGCACGCCGTGTAAGATGTCTGCATGCATGACATGTCATTAAGTGCATGATATCCAGTAGCATATATTTGAACAAGATAAAGAGGTGAGGAACCTTAAATGCAATAAATGTTAAAGCAAATGGATCTCGAATAAAGAATGTATTCTTGACGGCGAACGGTTTATCGGAGTAACTGCATTTTATCGTACCACTCCTTTTTACGGAGATCATAAAAGGGTGACTTCTATACATGGTATTAGGAATAATGTCACTTATTTACTTTCCTGACATTATAGGTGGAGTTTTATTTAAGCCAATTAAAGGTTTTACATGAGTGGCATTATAATAGCTATAGCATATTAAATTGGAGTTTAAAGTAATCAGCATTACTTTGAGTAGTATTGGCTACTTAGCGGTCTTTTAATGAGAGTTCTTGAATAATTTAATGTTATTACAGATAATTATTAATTTTATAGGGCGGATGATCTGTGTGACAGCAGTGGACACTGGCTATAATTGCGAGCTTACGCATATAAAATAAATGATTCGTTTTTTTAATTGCTGAACGCGGTCGCCAGATTTGTATCTTTTGTAGTATTTTTGAAAATTCAAAGAAACAAGTGTACCTATGTCACAGGGAACATCCTATATCATCCCAGGTATATCATAATGCGTTTACCAATACTGCGTTCACTCGCTATCTTACGTGCGAAATGTCACCATCCGTCCAGGACTCGTCTTCCCGAGGAGCGGCAGCGGTGTCCACTCGCAGACTCCAAAATGTTTAAAATGGCATAAATAATTTATACTCGCCTTGATCTGGCTGCGTTTTTGTCGCGTCCGACCTGTCCACTGATGCATTTATAATATAAGGGTGCTTTTTGCAGCGTACCCGGGCCGTGTTGGAATGCAACCGGCAAAATTGATCTTGTTTCGACGTGAGCTGCAGAGTAATGTTGGATGCTGTGCGGTTAGGCTATCGCTGTGGTTCTGACGAATGCATTATTACAATGGTCGCGGTCTTTGCTTAGATGCGTGCAAGCCGTATTACATATATATGTATCGCATAAATATATGACCACGTTTTTGGTCGGCGCTGTTCGTTTTTATCTTGCTTCCTCAGTCAGGTTAAGTAATAAGTACCCATCGATAAGATAATTGAGAAAGCAAGACGAGTAGGAACAAAAAATCATGAAGTATAAATCACTTAATATATAAATATATAAAATATATAAAAATAAATAAGTTATCATTTATGAACCTAGTCACTTTAACGTCGTGTTTGAAATGTCATACAAAATTGTCAAACGATTAAAAGCGGCAAGGTATAGAAATCATCACTTATTTATGACGGTGACTGTACCTGCGAGTTAGCATGGGTTCGGATGTCATGCAAGAATTTCCATTTTTATCACTTATTGATATTTGTTAGAGATTAAGGGATAAATTTACACCAGGTGTGGTATTTTTGCTTACTCCACCGGTATATTTTAACAAACGATAAGTCACAACGATACCGCCCTACAATGACAATCGTAACGGAATATTCTTTTCAAAGTTTACGTCTGAAGCTACATATTTTGTAGGTTTGTATATCTGCCTCCCGCTTGTTAGTATGATGCCTCATGATCATGATTGCTCTTGTGGTGTAAGACTTAATAACTTTCCTGTTATTTATATCATACTTATACCTAAGAGAAGTGAAGAAAAAGAAGAAGGAGTAGAGATCCCATATGGGATACGTTCGCCTATGTACATTATCTATATTGATGCAAACATGTCTCGTTATTGTTGCAATAAAGTGTTTAAATACCCACTTACGCATATTGACTGACGCGTTCGTTTAGTGGATATTCAAAACTTTGTGTAATGAGCGTAATGTTTGTATGTTAGTCATGGATGTTTAATATCTGTGTGTGTTTTCTTTAACAAAGACAGCTGAGTGAGTAAGGCACCAATGCATTTTCCCTTTTTTTATTGTGTCGTACAAAAGTAATACTTTTACGTACGTTACTTTATGTACAATAAAAACAGCTCAAAAATATTACTACCTAATAATTATGTGTAATTTTCGTTTATAGACTAGTTAAGGGTTAAGTTAGAGGGTGGGAGCATAAAGAAATACTCGTACTTATATATAAAATTGCTATCAATGACATTGAATAAATACCTAAACTAAACGTTAATGAGTAATAAGTGTTATTACACTCTAAGTATAAACACAACAAACAACTTGAAAAGTTCATTTCAGTCTGCGTCATAAGCTAGACTATTTTTTGAATGGGTTTTCCTAATGATGTAACCAAAGATGTAACAGTTGTACGCAAGTCACAGGGTCGCCACAGAAGTGTACGATTATACAAAACATCTAACTTGGTTTTTACAGTTCACGACCCGCGTTATTCTATATCTTAATTGTGCACAGTTTATTTTATTTTTACTAACTTAAAACATACATAAATTATGAATGCGTCTGAGGTCAGGACAGGAACGAAAGTTTCAACAGGTGCACTTTGGTCGATAAACAGTTGAATTGTATTAATACGAGTTATTGAATTTACGAAAAATTTAAAACGACGGGTCCAAATATTGTAAAAAAAAACCTGGTTTGAAACTCTGATTTACGCTATTTAGTTACATACATACATACATTAAATCTCTCCTGTTTCCCAGAGGAGTAGGCAGAGACCACTTCTTTCCATTTGCTACGATCTTGACAAATTTCTTTCGCTTCTTCCACGTTCATACATCGAGTCATGCACGCACGTCGGTTTCGGGTACTTAAGATTCGGCTTTTTAGTCAAGTGTGTATTTTCTGCTATTTACTATCTACTGATCGTATCGTATCGCAATTTATCGGTAGCGGGTCAATGTTGATACTAATGCCAAAATTTTCAATGGGTTCAAAATATGATATCATAAAAATAGACAGCCTGGAATACTTTCTGAATCACTTAACTGATTAGCTTTTCTAAACTATCCACGGTTACGGTTAGGATAGTTTTGTAACGGGAGGAAATAGCTTTAGGATAAACGAGAAACAAACAAATAATACATTAAATCTCTTTTTATGTAGGTATTAGTCGAAATAAATTCACCAATCGTACGAGTAACAAAACTTTACAAAACTGCTAAATATTGACGCTTATTTGTTTGTCGTAAACGTTCGAGAGTAAGATTGTATTGCTTTTTAAAAAATACTTTTGTTTGAAAAATGTTTCGTTTTAATTCCAGTAAACAAGCAGTGTTCGATGGCAAGAGGGCGATACGAGGAGGGATACCATTTGTATTTCGTAAGTAGACTTTTTTATTTACAAACATCTTATAATGTAGAAAAGCGACGTGGTCGTTCTGCGGAGTCGACAATTAGCGACTTAGTCCTTCTGAGTCCATCCGATGGTTTGGATACCAATAGGGATTGCAATTACCGGTCAAATTTGAAAACTATTACCGACGTCAAACCAAAAAACCGGTTAAATGGTAAGTTACCGGTTTTTGGTGTTTTTCAAATAAAAGCTATAGAAATGTTTGAAAATCGTTTATTTTAGTTAAAAATGTCATTTAAAAATGGGTTCCTAGTAAAAAAGGGTAGGTACAAACGAGAACGACTTAACTCTTAATAAAAAAGGGCGTATATACCTACATGGGCGAAGTATACTAGAATTAAACACTTTTTCACTTGATCTTCAGAAGACTTCACTTTCTTCACTAGGACCCCAGAATTAACTTGAAGTAATGATTGGAAACTTCAATGAAATACATTTTTTAGTAGTGTCTAAAAGTTAATTGCACTTAAAATAGACGAGAGGCGTAACAGCTATAAATTACCGGTATTTTACCGGGTCTTAAAAGAGTCGATTTACCGGTAAACCGGTTAGCATTCCCTAGATACCAATAATGTTTTACCCTTCCATTTTGATTGTAGCTCAATTCGGGCAATGGGCTTTCGGGCCACAGCACGGGTTTGCGCGCGTGGCGCGTTGGCACGTGGAGAAGATGCCGGAGCGGCTGCCCAGCGGCGACGTCGAGGCCGTCTTCAGCCTCATGGACGACGAGTTCACCCGCTCCATGTGGCACTTCCAGTAAGACTTCGTAATCTACAAAATTTTCGTTGGACGTGGATCAGACGATGAAGATGGATTTGGGCATGTAAATGAGCACTCGGATGCAATTCAAAATTCAAAATATTGATTCAGTAAATTGGCCACATGAGTATATATTACGCGATTTACGCGTCGGTAATATTGAGTCACAGACCACTTACCCTATAGACTCCGCATACAAAGGCGCCCCCGTAAGCCATGCTTATGCTCACAGAACACTAATTGGTTGCCATGGTTCTATTGGCGCGCACCACGACGCGCACACTTGATTATTCGTTGACTTTGAACTAGCCAATCACGGTGCACTTTCCGCCCCCCGCGCCCCGCCATTTTAGCTTAATGAGATACTAGACAAACTGTTCCGAAGCGGAGTCTATAGGGTAAGGTGGTCTGTGTATTGAGTGAATCTACTAGCGCTTCGGACAAGACCAGCATTGCGGAGAAGAAGCGTCGCAAGAATTTTCAGCAGAAGGCCATTTCCACTTCTATTTATTTTCTTACTAGCGACCCGCCCTCGCTTCGCTTCGGTTTATGTGAGTTTTCTGTAACACCCGTAACATAAAACAGAATTTATTATACATAAAAACCTTCCTCTTGAATCACTTTATCTAATAAAAAAAACCGCATCAAAATCCGTTGCGTACTTTTAAAGATCTAAGCATACATAGGGACAGACAGCGGGAAGCGACTTTGTTTTATACTATGTAGTGATAAGATATGTGTGTCCTCTAGGCTCGGGGATGTTATACTGACTTTCAAAATAGTGAAAAATCGTAGGAATGTGATGGATGCAATGGTAATTTGTTGAAGATCATTAGGAGTCTTGTAATTTGGGAGTCTTTTGGGTGGCACGGTGTACAAGTCTTCGGTGGGTTTCGGTGTCGGCGTTGAAAAGCCCATCACTACATCATCACTACATATTATAAAACAAAGTCGCTTCCCGCTGTCTGTCCCTATGTATGCTTAGATCTTTAAAAGTACGCAACGGATTTTGATGCGGTTTTTTTTAATAGATAGAGTGATTCAAGAGGAAGGTTTTCATGTATAATAAACTTGGTTTTATGTACGGGTGTTACCGAAAACTCACATAAACCGAAGCGAAGCGAGGGCGGGTCGCTAGTAGTATAGTAGTATAGTAGTATCACTACATAGTATAAAACAAAGTCGCTTCCCGCTGTCTGTCCCTATGTATGCTTAGATCTTTAAAACTACGCAACGGATTTTGATGCGGTTTTTTTCAATAGATAGAGTGATTCAAGAGGAAGGTTTTTATGTATAATAAATTTTGTTTTATGTACGTGTGTTATAGAAAACTCAAATAAACCGAAGCGAAGCGAGGGCGGGTCGCTAGTAGTTAGTATAAAACAAAGTCGCTTCCCGCTGTCTGTCCCTATGTATGCTTAGATCTTTAAAAGTACGCAACGGATTTTGAAGCGGTTTTTTTTAATAGATAAAGTGATTCAAGAGGAAGGTTTTTAAGTATAATAGATACTGTTTTATGTACGGGTTTTACATAAACCGAAGCGAAGCGAGGGCGGGTCGCTAGTATATTATAAATGTGATAATTTGTCTAAACACAAATAGCGATTTGAATAAAATTTTGTAGACATGGATTTTCCTCGGGAAATTTTATGATAAGAGAAAAATACCTCCAATGTCACAGAATATCGGGGAGGAGAGTTGAATGATAGTAAAAGCTCGCACTTCCTTTCCTTTCTACACAACACACCCCCACTAGCACCCACATGCCTCGTCTCTGCCAAGGTGTTCTTCTTCCCCGCGGAAACTGCAGGCGCAGACTGGCAGACCACCAATTTCAAACTTATATCACTATTTTATCCCGTTCCTCTCCCCAGGTTTAGACTAACGTACCGGCTGATCCTGCGCGAGAAGGAGCTGCACTTCAACATCGGCGTGTACAACCCCAGCAAGGAGCTGACGTTCAGCTGCCAGATGCTCCTGCACACCTACTTCAAGGTGCCCGACGTGCGCCGCTGCCAGATCACCGGCATGCACGGCTGCATGTTCATCGATAAGGTAGGCGTGCTGACCATTCAAATATCAGGTACAATCTGCTCAGTGAAAGATGAGACGACATTCGTAACCTTTTGATAAGGCATAATGTTATTTATTAAAATGTATTAGGTAATCATAAGTTTCGAAAATATTTGCTATCCATCAGGTCTAAACAAGTGTTTAGACTGGATGTATCTATAGTAAATACTTTTTAATTATAGGTACCTATGAGAATTAAATTATTAAAATATATCGTCCCCTAATATTTATATATTTCTTTATTTATATTAGGCAACGCGCGACTACAAATACGCGCATGTTTTTTTATGTGTACTGCAGCTCTTGGAACATCAGTACAGTGATTGCACTGCGGTACGCGTCGTATTACGAATAAGAATACGACGCGTACCGCAGTGCAATCACTTGGTACCCATAAAGTAAATCGCTCTGAAACAATGTTTCCTATATAACTTCTCCTATCCCTTTTGCAATCATGACAAAAATTTATAGGCCTGATGCAAAACCAGAATTTATAAAGCCTTTTTACCATCTGGAACAATTTTCTGATCCTTTCACTTCAAGACACCCCAATTCTTTGCAGACGCGAGAAGGCGCGCTGTACCAAGAGACGCGCGAAGTGGTGACCATCAACGAGTGGACGGACCGCATCTACCAGAACACTATGCAGGAGCACATCATCACCAACGTCGTTAGCGGACGCAAGATGCGGATACAGAAGTACAACTTCCCCGACACTGGTGGGTTATAACTTTATTTTATGGTACCTATTTCCGGATTCCTACGACGGGACCTTCAAGATACGAGCGTACTCTTTTCTCAAAGGCCAGCAACGCATCTGCGATTCCTCTCCTGGTGTTGCAGATGTCCATGGGCAGCGGCGATTGGTCTCTAGCATAAAAAAAAGATAGCGTCCTGACCTCATCAGACTATTCCAAACTTTGAATGCCATTTACCTTTTATTTTTAAGTTAGAAGTTAATTTAGAGTGAGACCCAGGTATATCAGGGGGGCCAATAACCTCGTGAAGATTGCAGAATTACGGAGATTCTCAGTAGAGGCACATCACATCACATGTGATGCAATTGAAGTTCTTCGAACCGAATATTGTTGATGGTCTAATACGGTATTTGACAAAAGTCAAATCGGCTTCTTTTTATGAAACATCAAAAACGCTCCGTTACTATGGAATTTATAGGGATTACTATCTTGTGATACGTCACAATCAAACAACGTCCTTATTGTTGGATTTTATGTATTTAAAAATCTTAAAATAGAATACATAATTAAAAGATTGATGTTTTCCTAGTATTTTTATAATGTTTATCTGTTGTTAATGAAAAAACAATTTAATTTCATTCTTGTCAAATACCCTATTAATGAATTCTGACTTAATTTTCTTGCTGCATTTAGTCATTCAAACCATCTGTATTAGCGATGAACCTTAGGTTGACTTCGTTTTACCTACTTGTCTTGGCTTGGTTTAGTTTAACAGCTGTTCATCCCAAAATCTCTCACCTTTTATAGTGATCTGGAACCCATGGGCAGACTACGCGAAGGAGATCCCCGACTTTGGTGACGACGAGTTCCCCAACATGGTGTGCGTGGAGGCGGGCCGCGTGGCCGCGCCGATCGTTCTGCTTCCCGGCACCGCCTTCGAAGCCAGCCAGATCCTGCAGGTAACCTTTTTGTCTGGAAAAATAAGAAAAGGGCATGCTTCGATGGTTCGGTCATTTGGAAAGGATGGGTGAAAGAAGATTGACGAAAAAGATATATAGATCGAAAGTGAGTGAACGGGTCGGAAGGGGCCGCCCTAGGCGTACTTTTTCGAGTCAAATCGGAGAAATACTGGAAAAGGGCCAAATCTTAAGTACCCGAAACCGACGTGCGTGCATGACTCGATGTATGAATGTGGAAGAAGCAAAAGAAATTTGTCAAGATCGTAGCAAGTGGAAAGAAGTGGTCTCTGCCTACTCCTCTGGGAAACAGGCGTCATTTAATGTATGTATGTATGTATGTAAATAAGAAAGAGACCACTGCGCGTACAGATACCTCATGGTTATGTCAGGTTACTAAAAAAACCTCCAGCTGTTCAGCTTGGCAGGCTGGGTAAAGGGCATATCGGCCTCGCACCCACTAAAATCACTGGGCCTTTTCTTCCCTTGCCCTGGACGAAGTCGCGGAAACGATTTGCCGACCGCTACAAAAAGTGTACCGCTTCCTTAATTTGAATCTAGAACATTCATCATCAAAGTTAATGCTTTCCCGTTGGAGGCACCCGAGCCTACTCTAGTCCGTCAGTATCGAAATTAGAGTTACAGCTAGGCCATTTCTCACACCGCCTAGCTCTAGCTCTCTGTCGGGTCAGATACGAGTATATTAAAATCATAGACAAAAAGACCACACGCAGACGCCATGGATAAGGTGTTCCTCAGGGCGAGTATATTCGGATGACTAACTGATCGATCTGGACCTGGGAACTAGAAATTTGCAGGGGATTTTCTTGGTTGTCTTAGGGGTGTCCTAAGAAGGGTTTTTTGGAAGTTCATCCCCTAAGGGGTTAAAATAGGGGGGTAGCGGGAAACTAATTGTACGCGTAAGACGCCGCAGGCATCCTCTAGTTGTTACATATAAATTACGTTTCCTAGCAGTGACTATTAGATCGAAGACCATCGCAGTGCACTCGGACCTGCCCTTTAGGCTGTTTCCGTTTGAACGAATTCAAGCATCATTTTTTTTAATTTCAGGTGATGTAATATAATGGCGCTGTGATCGTCATTCAGCCGTCCACCCGAGCGATGTCAATTACGGACAGTTTCTGCATAATAACGAGACAATATTGTATGGGGGTCAGTATCAAAGTTAAACACATTCCATGCAACAATACTTCAATTACCACACTTACCCTTCAGGGAAGCGTGGGAAAGTAAAAAAAAACTTATAAATATAAGGCCTCTTCTACAGCGTCTAAAATGTTAGTTCCATACGGCTCCTATAATTGTTAGTTTCAGACTTGCTTTGGGGTACTTGTGTCCCTTATGTTTCCCAATACTGAAAGGGAGCCAATTCTAATCGCTATAATCTGTCTATTTCATCGCTTTCATAACTATAACAGCTGTTACCGTTTGACTAACGAATGAACCCCTATAAGTAACGTTAACATCATTCCGTTTGTATATTAACTCTTTACAAGTTTCGTAGTACGTAATGAATAACTATTATAATGTTTCGCTGAAGTGGAACAGCGGGTTTCATATACAGTTACAAACTGCTATCAAGTTTATTCCCTAAAGTTAGATTTTTGAATCCATAAATTAATGTTTTTAAAAAGAAATTCCGATACCATCTTTGTTCTTGAGCAGTTTTGTTATTTTCAGTGGACACATCGTTCACGTTAATTTCATTGTATCCATAGACACCTTTACAATTATTTTCAACTTCATCAATAACGATTAAATTAGATTAAGTCCCGTCCTAACGCAACTTAATAATGTCTTGCCAATCATATTAAAATTGTTTGCTATTAATTTGTTATAAAGTATCGTTTCGTTTTTTCCTAAGTTTTCCTGTTTCTCGTTCTTGTGATAAACTTGTTGTTTAGCTTTAATATGAGTTGGGACATGTTACACCCTTTTTCCAATTTTCAAATAATTGGGTTGTTATTTTTTTCCTTTTCATAATCTGAGGTTACTAACATACTCGATAAAGACAGCTGTAACACCAAACGTAGACGAACTTAGACAAGTCAAGTTGCTTTATTTAAGTATACGTATGCATAGTTCTACAGTCAACAGAATACTCAGCGTTGTTTTGTTTAATAATTTGTTAGTGCATCGGTTTAACAGATGCTTCTATTATGGTTGTATTCACATAAGTTATCCTTCGATGGGGCAGATGGTGCAGTATTTTGAAGGCTGTAAATTGGAAATGGCAATAATTTGCGATACAGTCGAACCCCTTCGCCCCGTAACTGTTTTCATCACTGTGTTTAGCTTGTATTTACGAATAAATATTGTTATACCCGACATTGCCTCTACAGTATTTCCAAAAACAATTCCTAATAACATTCCGCAAGTAAATTTTTTAATGTGTACATAAACGAACGAGTTGTACAAATGAAGTGATTTTTTTATTTACATTTTTTATTATGTACTTTTTTAATTTGAAGAATTTTGGAGGCTTTTAAAGTATACGACGATAAATGTAAGAATATGTACTTAGATGTAACGAGTTCCTTGTTTGTAACGGTACGGACAACTATACGAATGAGTATTCGAAATATATAATGTAGATAAGCGTTTGTCGCTTGACCAAAAGTATGTGATCGAACACAACCGAAAGCTCTCTGATCATATATTTTTGTTTGCGCTCTTTATTGTTTTAATTAATTAAACCATCACTATCTGTCTGTATCATGGGACAGTATCCATCACAATAACAAGAACATATTGACGCTACGACGGGTTGTTTATAATTACTGGTAGATACAGTTTGGTAAAAATGACTAACTGACATGTGCAAATACAAATTAATTTTTCGCAGAAATGTCCATCAACTCGAAAACAGCGCTATTATTTCCAAACTCTTTTTTGCCAAGCTGTAGAGTACCACGGAGCTAGAGATGCACCTGAGCAGTGTTAAGGGTGAATTGCAAAAATATTGTACATAGTTAAGGGCTTAATTGAGACAACGTTAACTTTCTTCCATTGTTTTTCCTTTGTGTAACGAAAGTTATCCATATGATATATGACTATGACTAATCTTCGTTACACCGGAAAAAATTAAGGATTGTTAAGGATTTTTTAATTGAACCCTTAACTATGTACAATATTTTTGCAATTGACCCTTAAGGGCATCACAAAACTACAGATTACCTGCAGTCTGTCCAAAATCAATAGATCGCACGCGTTGAACGATTTATGCTTGCCGTCAATATTCTTATGGCTGGCTTTAAAAATGTCGCTTCCACATATTATCAGATTTCAAACGACGGCTCGAGATCGCCCAACCGCCATGCCACCCACTCATATATCGCACTGCTGAACAAAACAGTATCAACTCAAAACCCTTAGTTATGTTTTAAGCTCATAAAAGTTGTATTAAAGTTGATTTTAGAATATAATTGTATTTTGAGTTACTACTGTTTTGATCTAGCAGTGCGATATGTATAGCTAATTTGGCCGTCGATCGCCGCGTTCCCAACACTTGCAGTTTTGAGGAAATCGTCAATCGATGAACTGGCGGACTGCAGGTCGGTGTTGCCTTTTGGTTCGCCGATATCTGTATATGTGTTGTTACACACGCTCATACCTATTATACGTACAATTTTAAGTAGTCACGAGATTAAATTTGGTACCCACCTTAGGTCCAAAGTCCAAAGGTTGAGTTTCCTAAAAGTTACAAATAACTGGACATCGCAATAACTGGAAATTGACGACTTCAAGCATATTTATCTTGAAATGGGTCCCAAATTAACGCTCGTGACGTGATCGTAGTCCTGATGTATACGCTCAATAGTAATCCATATGCTTTCGAAACCATGCACCCTTCGTTGTTTTGTACAAAGGTATAAACGTACCAATATTATAAGACAAGCCTGTATTATAATTAAATGTAAAGATCCTCATAAGTAACTTGAAAGACTCATTTTGTAAAATGAACATGATAAAGCTGTAAGGCAATTTCCATTTAGCATCGAACGATGCCGTAGTATGAAATCGTTAAGTATGTAGAGTGATTAAAACATCGAAGTTAGCAACGAAGTGTACTTCAATAGGTGCAATAAAGTGAAGTAATAAAATGATTTCATTAGTTTTATTTGTTGCCCGCTATTTAATTTTGTTATATTATCTAAAAGATTAAAAGTAAGCTTTAACCCTTCTTTGCATGGTGATGGAAATTTCCATCATAACATTCATAACATAATAGGTACCAACTTTTTTATTTTTTTGTACAAATTTTTAATGCGTATTCAAATAGGGTTTGAACTCATGATTTTTTTCATTTTCATGCAAAGAAGGGTTAAAACCTGACTACCTTCTAATTTATATCCCTAAATATCCTCATGTGTGTTCGCGATGTTGTCAGAAAGTACTAAATGAATTTCCATATGATTTTCACCAACAGTAAAGATTTTTTTCACGGAAGGTTTAACAAATTCTGGTTTTACAGATAACCAGACCAAACAAACAAACAACCAAATCAAACAAAGCGAAGCGAAAAATATAGCTTATGATATGACTCTCCTGGAATAAATTCCTATTCAACGATACCCCAAAGCAGTTTAGACTGGGGAAGGGTAGTTATGAGTCACTTTAGTTTTTCAACCACCTATTGTAGTCCCCTTTTCAAACATGAAAAATATTTTCATTTTTCATAATGCTTTTACTAAAAACAGATGCGAACAAGTAAGTTATACAACTACGCCAAATTTCAAGTTAATAGTTTCAAAGAATGCTATATAGTTTCTGGCGTGACATACAGACAGACAGACACCAAAGTCTCACCAAAAGGGTTCCCTTTTCACCATTTTGTTATGAAACCAAAAAATCAGAAAAAATAAAAGGCAATTTAGTTTCTAACTATAAATATATTAAATGAATGGCTCTTTACACTGAAGCTTCGTTACTTTTCGTCTTGCCGATATCCCAAGCTCCCACATCATTAAGTAAATCTTTCTTAGACTCAAAATACTCTTTATACCACAATATGTGGTCCTTTTTCTCCTTTGCAGTGTAAAACGCGTTTTTCGAGAGCCCAACACACACAAGTTCCATAAAATGTCTGATAGGGCCTTTAGTGGGGCACCAGCCCTCTAAATGCGATTCAAGGAATACATGCTCCGAGAAATGGACATTTTCTTCTTCATCCAAACCTGGAATATAAGAACAGATAAAAACATTAACAAATAATAACTCACAGAGTAGCGCACGCTACACACACATAAATAAAATTTGTATCAAAATATATGTAAATACAGCGCACGAAATGACATTCACAATTCAGAATACATACATATTACATACATACGAGTACATACATAAACTCACGCCTTTATTCCCAGAGTGGGGTAGGCAGAGCTACAGAATTACCAACAACTCTAAAAACTTGTTAATAATTCTGTAACCACATTTTGCACTTTTAGGCTAAGATGTTTACCAGTGTATTATAGTGACAGGTTGCAAGCCCATCGCCTAACAGTACTATACGCCTTTATTCCCTTAGCCGTCTCTTACGACATCCACGGGAAGATATGGAGTGGCACTATTCTAACCCGGCAACGACACGGGTTATTCAGAATACATTGCAAAGTTAACGAGCTTTGACGTCACTGGGATTCATATAAATAAGCTGCGTCATGAACACTGAAATGTCACCTGTCACCTGTAATCTTCAGGGGTCAAACACTTAACAGGCTTTTTTTAAAGGTTTAATTACTTACTTATGGCATTTTTGCAATGGTATTGTTTTATTAGCCAAAGGTGGACATGCAGACGGTCCACCTGATGGAAAGTGGTTACAGCCACCCAAAGTCGTTAGCAACATCATGGGCGATACGATACGAGTACTCAAGAGTTGCCGGTCTCGAAGCAATTGTATGACGGCCTTTTTTTTTTCTTTGCATTGGAGTGGGACAACCCTGGCAGAAAGTTCATCGCACAATTGGCAGCGATCATGGTATCGTCCCAATTGCCAGCCTCACACTTTGACAAACGTGTATGGTCAAACTCAGAAGCAGCTGTACATTTTAGTAGCTTGTCGCAGATATGTACAGTCAGCCAATTTGATTCCTAGGCCACTATGGACTTTGTCAACGTGACGTTGTAAACCAAATCATAGGGAGTCTCTTATGTCAACGTCACTTTAACATAGTCCAAAGTGGCCTAGAAATCAAATTGGTTGACTGTACGGTCACGAGTGTTAATTTGGGACCCATTTCAATTAGAGATGTCAAGTCATTTGTAACTTTTAGAAAACTCAACATTATTGTTGTAGAATGTCAGATCGACTTTGGACCTAAGGTGGGTACCAAATTAAATCTCGTGACTGTACATAATAAATTCAAACGTTTCCATAATACTGTGAGAAGGTACTAAAACGTGCAACTATTGAGTTTGACCAGAACTTCTATAGTGGTTGGGCTGAGCTCACATATCATCTTCATATGACAGCCATTTCCTATAGACAAAATGCAAATTGGTGCTGATAGATGTGACTCCACCCTATAATAGCAAATCATTTTGACATTTAGATGGCATCATCTAAGCTCCTGGCCACGCATCACGTCTGTCCTTTGATTGTATGAGAAATATCTATGAAAACAACATTTCAACTTACCCTGTTCATTATTGATAGGGAATTTCCACACTTTTCCTTGTTCAGTCCACACAATCATCTTCTGGAAGTAGTTGGTAGGCTGCTGTGACGTGGCGAGGGACACCTCTCTTTGTTTCAGGTTCTCCCACACTTCCAATTTGGTTCCATGGTTTGATTCATCCGGTTTGAAGATGCCTAGAGGCTCGCCGCCGAATATGTTCACAGCGGTGGGTTGGGGCAGGCTAGAATTTAAGTAATGGCCATAATTAATTTCTAAAACAATTGATCCTGTTTTAAATACATTCACAGTAAGGTTTTCAAACAAAATTGACCCAATATGATACATCATCATGACGACATTTTATTGAGAAGTATTTAAAAGACCTTTTAAAAAAATTATCAGTGACTTGTTTATTATTAAAATAATTCAAAATATATCTAGTTCTCGGAATTTGAGCAACAACAAAGGTTTAGTTCTTAAAACCAGAAGAGTTTGTAGCACTGCTCTGTTGACAAAATGATCTCAGCTGGGATTTACTAAGACGGGCATCACAGCTAAGATTATTCTATAACTACAGTCGTAAACTTGCTACGGTCTAATTTCAATATCACAATAAAGCTTCCTGTAATGTTTTACAACATACCTTTGCCTTTCCCTCATGGCCATCCTAGTGTCCTGTCTTGGTGTGGTTTGCTGCCATGGCCTGTTTCTTGCACCATCAGGTTGTGACCTGCTGACAAGACGCTTCACCTGTTCTCCTCTGGTCCCACTTTGTACCCGCCCTTTATCATCACCAGCTTTGGAATGATCTACCTTCATGCCGATTAGAAGGTCACTGAAAAGAACATTGTTTTCTATAGAGTTTTATGTTTCTTAGGTTAATTTTATGAATATAAGTTGGTAGTCATCTAAAACTAAAGGACAAGCTATAAATAAACTAAACTAAGGGATAAGCCTGGACTTTCTGTCAAAACACTCTCACTTTGGCTCTTTGTAATTTCTTAAAGTAAAGTAAAGAGTTTAAATACATAATTGGGGAAGAGTCACAAGCGTTTGAACCGCTCATCCTGGATGTTACAAGAAAATTTATATAAAAGATGACAAACAACATTATCTTTCTCGGAATGCTGTTAGAACCTTTGCTTTACACCATACTACCAATGAATGGTAATGCAATTCATCACTATCCACATCAAATATTTCGTAGCACAAGTAAAAAATACGGATACGGGGATGGGGGTATGGGTGGATAACTGGATACGGAGTTCAAAGTATATGCTATTTTTATACCGACAATCAATTAGAATATTTTCACAACCAAATGGACAAATTTATCATTTAATTAATTAATGTTATGTGTTAATTTTATTTATTTGACATGGACATGAGTTTTTTGTTTTTAACCAAAACATTTTAAAAAGTCCTATTTTAGTAGTTGTTATATCCTCTTAAGGCCCACATCAAATATTGTTAATTCAAAAAATAATCATGTGTTGGTCAATTATGTCAAGTCACTTTGACAAATGTCCTAAGTTTAGAATTTTGGGCCTTATGAAGATATGGGATATTTAAATTGTAAAACAATGTACCTATTTGAGAAATTAATAGTAAGTACCTATATGAGATGTTTGCTGTATAATTTGTGAAGCAATTTTAATCAGTACATTATTGAACCGGTTCAAACACTTGTAAGCCTTACCCAAATACTAATTACTTGGAATAAAAGAGCCATTTCCTATTCTAGTTAATCTCTTATAATAATTATGCAAAGATTTTCTTATATATTTATATTTAAAATACAACTTTTGGTATAAATCATAACTCATAATAAGAGACTGGAACTTTTTTTAAATCCAGCATACAAAGGGTTTCACAAGAGTACAGATAGAAACTTCAAAAACTAGATTTATCCATCAAGCACTGGATGTAAATGAAGTCAATTAATAGTCATCTCTATATAATGAAAATTGGGGTTGTATATAATAATTGCGTTATGCGCATATAGTGTAGATAGGGCGCTCCACAGGTTAATCTAACAGGAGGAAAGAATTTTAAGGAGCACCTACTAATCAGTGATAATCCTTCAAATCAAAATCAGGTGTAAGATTTTAAACAACAATAGAGTTCAACTGTTATATTAAAAACCATTTTAACCTTTCGTATGCGTAGTAGCAGATCTGCTCCATATACGCAAACTGCTAGAGAGCAGATCTGCACCAAATGCTTTGCGTGCCTCCCGAATTTAATTTGAACCTTGTTGTGAAGCTTTCTAAGGGTTAAAGTTTATTGTAGGTTAGCCAGTAAAGTAATCAAATTTACTAAAAATTGCTCCTTACATAAAAATATTCAGTATGGTCGCTATTTTTGTTGGTTTGATGTCACGTGACTGGTCACGTGACCACGTTGCCGCACTGAGCCGCCAACAAATTTTCTGCCTACCGCATACGAAAGGTTAATTACCTTTTTCATACATGAACACTGTTTAACTGTTTAATATTAACTAACACTCTGCTTAGTTCCATATTTTACCTGAGACTGGTTGAGGTCTGATCGATTTTACCCAAAACTTTAGAAAGAAGCTCCGCCTCGTTTTTTTTGACATCCCCGCCAAGCGCTTGTGCAACATCTGCAGCTGCCTTAGTGATTGTTTCTTCTGAAAATTATACAAGCACAGCTTAACTTACACACACACATACACACACACAGCTTAGCTTAGCTTATTTTTTTATTTTAAGACATTGAAAGCCTATAATAATCACAAGTCATTAGGGTAAATATTTTACCGATTTTCTCGGGTTTGACTTCAATTTTTTCAGTTTTCCGCTTCTGCCTTACATCGGGAGCCCCTGCAAAGTTAGCTCTATACTCTGCCTCTCTTGACAGCGGCTCACTCATCATACTTTTTAGTAAGGCCTGGATTTTATCCATATTTGCGTCTTTTTGTTTTCCTGTGTCTGTGACTGTAGCCTTCGGTTTCTCCTCTAGTTTTTTGTCATCGCCGTCTGATGGTTTGTCAGACAAACATCTTGCAATAAGCCTAAAATCTCGTCTCAAACGAAACCTGAAATAGGAATAGTAAAATTCAAACAAAGGTTCAGTTTGAGCATAAAATACCCACGCAAAACCAACCAAAATGAATAATATAAACAAAAACGGAACCTGGTCAGCATTTTTAATATTATTCGGGTTATTTTTAAAAATATTTCTGTATATTTGTAGTTTGAAGTGAGCACGAATAAGGTTAGAAATTATTAGTGTATACGTTCCGAATCACGATCTGTGATCACGATGAAGCCTTGACTGACGTATTTTTAGTTTTACATTTACGAATCAATATTTAATTTAAGTTTTGTTTCACTGAAACAAAACTAAATATAAAAAATGTTCATTATCATATTCGTATAAAAGTTAAAGTCATCTTTACTCATAAATAATGGAAATAATTATAGAAATATTTGGAAATGAATGGTGGTTTTCCTCATACCTTTATGCAAAACGGAATGTTCAACGTTTGACAGTTGACTTTCGTTTAGAAATTGAACTCGTGTGATTGCATGATACCTACGTATATTCAAGTTTCAGTTTTCAAAATAGGACTTCAGATTCGTAGGTTTAGCAAAGTGAATAATAATTAGCCTATTGCCATTGATTTAGTATATACTAGATACACAATCAGCACGAAAAAATGGCAAGTCAAAACTACTGCCGAATCGACTTGGGCAGTAGTTTTGCTATTAGTCTTGTTCCGACCACAGACAGTGGCAGTTGTCAATCATGACAAAATGTGTGGTGAAAAACTGCAAAAATAATAACAAAAAACAAATAAAAAGGATGGAATGTCTTATTTTACGTAAGTTCTATTTATTTATAAACGGTTCTAGCTAAAATTATAATGTTTTCATGATTTTTAGGAATTTATTTTGTGCACACAAATTATGACTTACCAAGGGACAAAATTATTATGGAGTAGCTAATTTTAAAAAATTTTATTTTTAAATTTAAGCTTTCCACGAAATCCTCTACGACGTGCAAAATGGGTCGCAATATTAGCACGAGATAGGGGTGATCAACTATTCAAGGCAAATAAGTCGTCTGTTGTGTGCTTGACCCATTTTCGTACCACAGACGTATATACCACAAATAAAGGCTTTAGTAGACTGACTAAATCTGCAATACCTGTCTTGAATGTAAGTACCTACCTACTTAAATGTCACACAATAGTTGTCATATTAATCTCAAAAAGTACAAACGACCATTAAAGCTTGATTTTACAATCATCGGATAAAAGTATCTGTCAGTTAAAGTGAGCTCTTTCTGTTTGTTATGTAAAGAAAAGGGCAAAATCTAACGACAATAAGAGAGATATTTTAGAGATGAATTGCTAAGTTGATCCGTCGTTTAACTTTTTTCTCATCTTTGCTTAATAGATGTCGCAGGTGCATGAGGTTCAAACATCAAATAGTGAAACTATAAATGACACCCAAATTTCACAAGTACGTATAAAAATAAATATTCCTATAAACGTAGAAGGTCCCAGAGTTATATTTTTTTATCAAGAATAATATTTTTTCTTTTATAGACTGCTTCTATTGCCTCCGGATCAAGGGAAACAAGTATCCCACCATTTCCAATAAAGAGCCCAACACCATCAACATCGTTGAGTATCGGTTCCGTTTTAGACAGCCCTAGAAAAACAATTCTGAAGAATGAAGTCCGCTTTTGCCGTAAAGTGATTAAAGATAAAAATAAAACAATCAACAATTTAATAAAACAAAACAAGAGATTAAAAAAAAAATGTTCCAGTTTAAAGAATCTCATGTCAATTTTAAATAAACGCGAAAACATAGACATCGACGGGACGGGTTTTTAAACCTTGCTTTACATTAATTTATTCATTATTATTATTGTATATAATATATAGCTTAAGTTGTGTAATACAATGACAGCATTTATAAAACATGTCAAAAGTTTTTTTGTGTATTTTGGAATTTCGTTAAAACTAATACAATATAAATAAAGAAATTCGTCTCCATTCATTCGATGTCCACTTTTGTCATAAATAGTATGATAATGGCGATTTCACTAAAGAGTTTTAAATATTTTAAAACATTACTTTGCAAATTTGAGACTTGACTGCTAGTATATTGAGTTTTTTTTTGCATGAATGTTTAAGGTAAAAAATAGCGATGTTAGCATGTTTCTGAATGCAGCTATCAATGTCATTTGGGACAGTTTATAATAAAGTTTTGTGCGGAATTGTATATCATCACTAGGTACATAGTATAAAACAAAGTCGCTTTCCGCTGTCTGTCCCTATGTATGCTTAGATCTTTAAAACTACGCAACGGATTTTGATGCGGTTTTTTTTAATAGATAGAGTGATTCAAGAGGAAGGTTTATATGTATAATATTTTTTTATTTTATGTACTGGTGTTACAGAAAACTCATAAACCGAAGCGAAGCGAGGGCGGGTCGCTAGTCTTGTATATACTAAATCAATGCCTATTGCAGATACGCCTGGTCTCGCTGCGGCTACAAACAAAGGGAAGCGGGAAAGGAAACAGGATTATTTTTCGTATAGAAAGATATATTTTAAAGTCGAGTCCAGAATTAGGCTAATGATTAGGCTAACTAACTTGACAATTCATTGTACACGAATGTTGCCACAGTTTGACTAGTGCTGTTAATATCGATAGCTAATCGAACACATAACGGATTTGGAATTATCATCGACGATATATAGCGTTTGTCTCTATCGCAATTTCATAATATATTTGCCAGAATGAAAGGGATGTATGGGATGTATGGTATATGAAATGAACCGTACTAGCCCGACAGAAGCCACCTAAAATGATCACAATAGCCTGTTGTAATAACAGCATTATTTTCGTATTTTATTCCTAATTTGAGTAAATATCCGCTTTAAACCGTACATCCTTCAGTTCATAGTAGGTATATCATAACAAATCTGTAGTTTGTCCCTATTTGGCAAGTTCATATTGTATGTGAGTTTCGATGACAATTACTTGATAAAATATAAATTATACAATCAGATTTATAGAAGGCACAAGGTTATATCGATATATTCGTGTCGATATAAACCTACCACTATTTATTTATTCTTCTGGCAACATTTTCGGCTGTCAAGTTATTTCACCTAATTTTGGACTCAACTTTAGCCGTGTTATTATTCCAAACACGCTATTGGCGTTAATACTGTTTTAAACGGTCTCGTCTTAATGTTGCCGCATTGGCATAATACTAATGACTACGGTACTGGCTCTTAATCAGAGTAATCCTGATTAAGTCAATAAATGATTGTGTTCGTCTACCTTACTAGTTCCCAGGGTTTTATTATTGTTGTTGTATGTATGTTTTTTGTTGTTGTAGGTACTACCTATTTATATTATGAATCTTATTCTGTGGTGATAAGGTTTGCCAAGCAATATTAAGCTTGAATATTGCTTGGCAAACCTTATCACCGAAACCTGATTTCGGTAACATAAATTAAAGCGATACATTACTCTAGCGTTGCCTGTGCATTTTACTACTGAATAGAAAAAATAAAACTGCTTTTAAAAATAAATATTCGTTGATATATAGTTCCTAGTTCATCAATAATTATTAGTATTATTACACATACAGGGTGACTGGTAACTCGACCTATTCCATAAATGAGGTTATACTAGATCTAATTTGCTATAATTTTGTCCTAGTTAACTAGGGGTCTAATGCCACTGGTTTTGGAGTTATTTAATTTTTAAGTTTATTTTAAGAAATTCCGTCCTTTGGTGTTAAACTATCAATTGTGAAAAAAGTACCTAGCTTTGGGGACTAAAATGACGTTTTTCGAATAGCTGATGAATTAGGGAATCCTTTAAACAAAAATACTTTGCGAAAACTGCAAGAACCTCAGAAATAAAAGGTCCTTAAATCGCAAGTCCGTTATTTCTTTACAAAATTTTTACTTTCCGGGGGGGATTACTCCAAAAAAATGTAATACACTTGGCGTACAAATTACGTAAATAACTTCCTCAATTCATAAGCTTTCCGAAAAGGTGCAAATGTTGTCAACTTTAGTAGGTACAGGTATTAAAAATTAAGCTTATTAAAAGAGCAGAGGGTGCGATGTAAATTTAACTCGGAAAGTTGATATCAAAAACTAGGTAACATTCGTCGGACTATGGTCGCAGCCAATGTGTCTCATGAGTTGGAGCCACGGGGTCTTAATCGCTCGGACCGCTGGTTATGTGGGCTAGGGCAGTCTCATGTGCGAGGCCACGTGCCTCAGCATTTTTCCTTCCTCGCACCTCACAGCCATACAATACGGAGCTCAGGTCGCTGCTGAAAATGGTGCAAGCACCAGCACACCAGATACTCAGAGCTCAAACGGGCGTATGAGTTTGTTCCAGAGCTGTAGAGCGGAGTTGTTCTTGGTGCGTAGAGGCAAAACCTCTTTTTTAAGGCTTTGGGACAGCGATTGAGGGATAGGGCCTGTGACCTCCGGTCCGGTTTGTAATCTGTTCCATCACATTTCGTTGGCAACACAGCATAGCAATGTTGCCAGCATTGGATACCTTTGAACCAGGCGCTACCCGAGCCGCGGAATAATTTTGCGCAAGATTTATTGATGAAAAATGATACTGATTTAATTTATGTACACTGTTGACGAAGCTTGTTGCTAATTAACTAATCGTAAACTCTTGACGAAACTTGTTGCCGATATTTTTTTGTAATTGGCATAAATAAAGTTTTAGAAAACATTACAAATCTTGTTCAAATTAGGAACTTGAAGTCGCGCGATGTTAAATGCAGACTCCTTATTGGTCATGGGATTGAGCCGCACAACGAATCCAGGTTCAATTTAAAACAAAAAGAAATCAGTTAGTTTCACCCATCTTAGAGATCGCAATTTCCCTTGTTACCTAACATTTCTGTGCTAATACCGCTTCCTTTTCAAATGGCTTTGTACCAAAATGACGAATACGCGGATATCATGTATTGTTACGGGTTTTGTGATGGTGACGCCGCTGCAGCAAGAAGAGAGTATCAAAGACGGTTCCCTAACCGCCGTTTACCTGATGTCAGTGTGTTTGGTGGGACATATCGGCGCATTCGGGAAACAGGATCGGTTCGACGACACCAAACCGATACTGGAAGAGCTAGTGTTAGAGATCCTAACGTAGAAGAGCAAATCTTGCAACGTTTTCAAGCAGACGGCACTACGTCAACAAGAACTGTGGCTAACCAGCTTGGTGTTTCCCAGTGGAAAGTTTGGTCCGTACAACATCAATCACAACAGTATCCATACCACTACACGCCAGTACATGCTATTGAGGAGGGCGATCCTGCAAGGAGGATGGATTTCTGTAGATTTTTACTGAATGCAGATAATGAGGACCCAGAATACCTGAAAAAAAATTTGTGGACAGACGAATCCAACTTTGACCGTGATGGTATTACTAACTATCATCATCTGCATTTTTGGGCTCCTAAAGGTCAAAATCCAAGAAAATCCAAAGAAGGTGCACACCAACGTAGATTTTCGCTAAATGTATGGATGGGGATCGTGCACGATAATTTGATTGGACCATTTTTTCTGCCGGCACGACTAACCGGCATCGCCTATGAAAACTTTTTAATGGAAGAATTACCTACGTTGTTGGACGATGTGCCGCTTGCCACAAGAATGGGTTTGATTTACCAGCATGATGGCTGCCCAGCCCACTATCATCGGGGTGTATGACAGTGGATGGACAATAACTATCCACAGAAATGGATTGGTCGAGGTGGACCGATTCCTTGGCCGGCAAGAAGCCCGGATTTAACACCATGTGACTTCTTCATTTGGGGTCACATGAAGTCGTTGGTGTACCATTCACCAATATCCACTCAAGAAGAGTTGAGAGTAAGAATTTTGGCAGCTGCCCAAAAAATGAAAGACACGCTTTCAACACGAGTGACAGTAAGCGAAGTGCGACGCCGACTTCATGCATGCATACGTAATGGAGGGAGGCAGTTTGAACAAGAATTGTAATGTTTTAAAGTCAGAATTCGGTAATAGTACATTACTTAACAAGGGCTGTAAAAGAAAGAAAGCCCGAAATCGCAGGTATTTGAGACCCGAGCCGTAGGCGAGGGTTGTAAATATGCGATAGAGGGCTTTCTTTTTTACTGCCCGTGATGAGTACACAATTTTACGTCTTCACCTGGCCACAATGCGAGTTTTACCGTGCGCGCAGCGTGCGATAAAACTCACATTATGGCCAGGTGTTACGTAAAATAAGATACTTTTTTTGCTATTTTTGTTATTGATATCACACCTTCTGCTCTTTTAATAAGCTTAATTTTTCAAACCTGTAATAAAGTTGACATCATTTGCATCTTTTCGGAAAGCTTATGAATTGAGGAAGTTATTTACGTAATTTGTACGCCAAGTGTCTCACATTTTTTTGGAGTAATTCCCCCCCCGAAAGTAAACATTTTTAAAAGAAATAACGGAATTGCGATTTAAGGAGCTTTTATTTCTGAGGTTCTTGCAGTTTTCGCAAAGTGTTTTTGTTTAAAGGATTCCCTAATTTATCAGCTATTCGAAAAACGTCATTTTAGTCCCCAAAGCCAGGTACTTTTTTCACAATTGATAGTTTAACACCAAAGGACGGAATTTCTTCAAATAAACTTAAAAATTAAATAACTCCAAAACCAGTGGCATTAGACCCCTAGTTGATTAGGACAAAATTATAGCAAATTAGCTCTAGTATAACCTCATTTATGGAATAGGTCGAGTTACCAGTCACCCTGTATAAAATAAAGTGAAGTTAATAATGCTTGTTAATACATGATATATGGGTAATTAATATTCATCTAATTGTTACTTGACGTCTTTCAACTTATATCCAACGCTAAATGGGTAATTTTTCATGGCAACCCTAGGTGGGTTTATTAGTGGACGTCCTGAGGAACTCAATATTGGTACCTATTTTCTGAAATTTTACCTAATTGAAGTGCTTTAATGTTTGAATTTGAGTCTTTGTTTGTATAGAAATTACAAATAAAACATTGTATTGAAAATATAGACGTTTATTAGAACATTTTGTTCGTAACATACAGTTCAGTCACACAAACTGCAAAATATAATTCCAACAGTTCTGATCGCAACCATACAATAACTAAAAACGTTATCAATGCTTGAGCAATCGCTTAAAGTAAAAACGCATCAATGTAAACAATCTTACTTTAATTTCTTCAAAACATGCTGAACTTAAAACTATTCGTAAGTGGGTATTTTCATCAAAATTGAGAGATCAATAATCTTAAAAAACATACATTTTTACAAAGTACAAAGCATTCACAAGTACCATTGGAAGCACTAGTATAGCAATAGCAACTTATCAAATATTTTACATAGTAAGTATAACTAAGTTCACATAACATTTTGACACATTGGGTGCAATACAATAATGTGTCAACTTTTTCATATTTGTTTCGAACTTTAGAGTTCCGAAAAAATATGTAATATTTCAATCCCATAAAATTATGGCACTTGTTATCACCTAAGTAAAAAACCGCAACAAATAACCTATATTTATAAAAGAATACATAAATCACTGACTACTTAAGGCACATTGCTGTAATTACAATTAAAATCTAAGATACTTCACATGTATACCAAAATATTGGGTAAGAATCTTAGTGATTCTAGAATCTAAAACATTCTAATTGACTATTTGAAAATTTCGTATCTCAATATCACTTTCGCTCTTAACTATTAGCACCATTCTTAAACACTGGCAGTGTTCTCCATTACGCCCCTTGTACATACACGGAAAGCAACTCGCCTAACATTGCTAACGTACAGCTGAATCCCTGGGTCTCTATTCAACTCGGTGTAAAACCTTATTGCAATGTCATTGTATCGTATTGTCAACGTTATGATAGCTCTTAAGCCAGGTTTAGACGAAGCCAGTTCTGGCTCCAGCGCTGGCTTGTTATTGGCCTCGTATAAACAGTTTTTTAAGACAAGCCAGCGCTGGCTGCCAGCACTGGCGGGAATAGAGCGCCGGCCTATTTTTCAAGCCAGTGCTTACCATAAGAATTATCCAGGAATGAGATGAACTCAGTTGGCCTCATCTAAACAACACGGGATGCCAGCGCTGGCTGTCTGGGGACTGGCGCCAGCGTTACTGGCTTCGTCTAAACCTGGCTTTAATTCTAGTATTGATTTACCGACTGGGATAGAGTTCCTGTTCTTTGAATTCAAATTTAGATTATCGTCAAATATTTTGACACTAATTATTTAAACAAATACATAGTATCGAATGTAAAATTCAAGGTCATACGCGGGGCCTCGCGCTTTCCATAATATAGTCCTTTACCACTAAGTTCACAGCCATTCTAGGAACTAAGTTTAATAAAACCCAGGTATGAGTTACCTCGTCTCAGCCACAGGGTCCTGTTGGGTTCTCTTTGGGCGATGTTGACGGTGTCGCCCTTGGTCAACCGAGCGACAGTCTGGACAGCGCAGGACATCTGGAGCTGGTTGAGCTCCCGGTTGCTGCTGTCGTCTCCTGTGGCACAGGTGGACAGAAGACGACCCTTGTTGGAAGTCCGCGCGAATATGAAGTAGCAGTTCGGTCCCCGGGATAAATATACGATCTGTTGGCAAATTATATGGTTGTTTAACAAAAATAACGGCCCTGAAAACACATAGCTTGACAAAAACGAGTAGTAAATAAAACCGTTTGGATGGCAACATTTGAGTTTTTTTTTTGTGGAAAAATTAAGTGTTGCTGATAAAAATAATTATAATGCCAATTTTTTTTTTATTTCTAGTCTGAGTTATACTTGTCTGTGGCAAGACAGCTTGCACGCAACTGAGGGAACAACACGATAATGTGATATCCTTTGAGGCATTTTAGAAAGCGAGACGTGTAAATGCTAATGTAACTTCGTATAAGAGAAGTAGGTACAAAACGCAATAGAAAAGTTAACGACACTCGACGACGTCAAAAATACGGGATTAAATATCGGCGGCGCTTCTCGACAGAAGTCACTTCTTAAAATGCATGATAAAGTCATTTCAGTGCCGTGTTTTCGTTTTTTTAAATACACATGTTTGAAAAAGGAATGAGTTATTTTTTTCTAAAATATGCGGCCTACTTGCAGAATAAAGTTGAATAATTCATTAGTTCATTATAACAATACATGCTTAGGGTATTTATTTGAATACTCACCCTTGTTTGTTGCGTTGCCCTTATCATATGTATGAAACAGTCAGAACCAGTGTTATGGTTATGACGCTACTGGGTAAATTTATACAAAGTAAAGGCATATCATTATTTAATTGTTACTGAAATACAATAAGTCATTATCTATGAAACCAAATACAAATTATATAACGTCATTGTGGTCGGGAATTGTGCGTTAGATTTTTGCGGGGAATGACCAATCGTGCCATTCGTGCCGTCCAACGTAAAAATTACTTACCTACTACTTAATAACAGAAATATTATAAACGTTTCGAAGTTATACATAAGGTCGCATATACAACACGATTTCTAAAATGAATGTGGCCTTTTTACTAAGCAGAGTAGAGTCTGTAGAGTAGACCAGGTAACAGACAGTTAGTCGGGTTTTTAACCGTTTATTTTATAAGAAGCAATACCTATAGCTACTGTTAAGTTTCCAGTTTTTTATTAGGTTGCCCTAATGATTTGAACTAAAATTTAGCTAAATAAAATATGTATTAAAAATGAAATGTTATTATTAGAGTTAGAACTTTTGGTGCCAATCGTTGTTATAGAATCTATGGAGTGGCTATTTCCTATTTATTATATACTAGCGACCCGCCCTCGCTTCGCTTCGGTTTATGTGAATTTTTGGTAACACCCGTACATAAAACAAAGTTTATCATACATGAAAACCTTCCTCTTGAATCACTCTATCTATTAAAAAAAACCGCATCAAAATCCGTTGCGTAGTTTTAAAGATCTAAGCATACATAGGGACAGACAGCGGAAAGCGACTTTGTTTTATAATATGTACGTAAGTGCGAGAGGGACGGATGCTTTATCCACCGCGATAAAGGCGAGGTAAAATGTATTCTGTTAGGCTGTCACTTACCTGCTTACTGTCGAATATACAGTCGTAACCAGTGTCGGCGGATCGCTAGCCTTGATAATGTAACTTCAGCTAATTCACCCTACTAAACTGTTTAGGTTTTAGAGGATAATATACTATCTTGTTTCAATGGTTTCGTGTAGGTCAAAGTAGTGGTTAATTTTAAATTTTAAGATAAACCACTCACTTGTGCATAGATTAAATACACCCCGGTCTCCTGAATGGTGACGTAGTTGTTGTGTAGCTCGATCTTGCTCTCGCTCCCGTTCGATGATATGCTCAGGTCTCGCTCCCACGGGCCTATGATGCCTGGAACAATCAAGAATACATATTTACCAGGAATCCTCGTTTAAAACTAAAACAAAACTGCTAACAGTATACATCCCAATTTGAGCTTTAACGTGCGTATATAGTGCTTAAAGATCTTCAAACATTTGACGTTTATTTTTATTACTAAATTATGGGTTTGATTTTTTGCTTTTGTTTTAGGGATTTGGTAGTTCGGCCTTGCGGCTGTTTTGCTGATTAATAATATTACCATATACGAAGCGCATTATTTTATTGTTTTACATTAAATTAAAAATTAAGAGTACTTGTTTATCATTCCTATACGTTGAAACAAAGGAATTGATTACCCTGTTTTACACAGCACATATAATAAAATAAACGTTTAGTATAAATAAAATATTTATAAACGGCTTCCGCGAAAAGTATCGACATTTTTAACCGACTTCAAATAAGGATGTTCTATGTTCCACAGTGGAACATACTCGTAGAACATCCTTTTTTGAAGTCGGTTAAAAACATACATACAGTGGAACTTCCACTGTATGTATGTTTTTTTACGCTGCTTGTTTCTCACGGGATAATTTACCGGATGGAATTGTTCGAAATAATTCAAAACCAAAATGTCAATTTACATACATACATTGATTACATTCACTTTTGGCCAAGATTCCAAAACACGTTGAAAGATCTAGCGTGGGCTTGCCAGCAGCAATGGTAACGAAAATATTGTTTTTTAAAACACACTTATATGTATTAACTTCTCCATGTAATGGAAAGAACGGGTACGCAGGAAAATGTACTCATTACTTCCCTAATTCAAAACATGTGGCGTCAGCACACGTCTGAGAAGACAGAAGTGTGATACTTAATTTCAGCAGCCACTTAACAATGTGTTAGAGATTTAAAAGTTGCAAACGTAACGACTAACAGCTGATTAAATTGCTTGGTAAAATAATCTCCCTTGTCAAGGGACGACGTCACTAATGAACTAGAGGGATCATGCCAACGCTGATTTTTTCTTAGGATATCAAACGATCAGGAAGATACACGATAAACGTTATCAATGCTAAAAGATAACAAGACAAACACTTTTTATTGAATCCATGTTAAGTCCCAGGTAAAGTAGGCCGCCGGCTACTTAGATAGTTGACTATTTATCAAACCTACAAATGAAGTAATCACTACAATGTTTCATGTTTTTAATGACTTCGCAACGTACTTGAGCTAATAATCTAATAAATGCATGCAAACGACAGATAAACACACGCAAAATACCGTGCGATAAATAATTGACACAGTTTTATAAATAAATAATAAAAATACAACGTTTCTATAATATGAATCAAATTTTAAAATTGGAAGCCTCTAAATTGGATAAATAAATCTATTTTATTGTTTTTTTTAAATATGACAACAATGTTGTTCGTTTTATCGACTAACCTTGCAGTCGGCAACTTTGCTGCTTTAAAATATTTAGGCTAATTTAAATCGAGGACCCGTGGGATCGAACTGCGCTTTCTCTTTTTCTTGAAACTAAAATGTTGACGTTTTAATGATGTCATATTGTTATTAAATAGAAATCACTTAGAAACCATATCGTTTGATAAGTGCCTAGTATCTAATCAGTGTAATTAAATTACAAATAGGATTTCTTTAGTCATTGAGTTGTTTAATTGCCTTTGTTGACAGTTGTTATTAGCTCTGAATTGTTATAAAGGGCTGTGGCATAAGATAAGCTGGCATGAATTGCGCGGATGATGTACAATCGCAATACATTTCAGTCAAAATAAATAAATAGTTGTTTGTTGTTTTTTTCTACTCATTTTACTTGTTTTTGCGTACTGTACCTAATTATTTAGTACTAGATTGAAATTTTCGAAAATTATCTTTTATAAGTCTAATTGATAATTCTAAAAGGCCTTTACCTACTCAATAAATAAAATTGCTGGTTAATGGGTGATTCAAAGTAACAAAAACAATGTCTAATGCTGTTTTTTTTTTTGCGAAATTATGCTATACATCTTTTAAAACGTATTTTATTGTTTTTTTTAGTACATCCGGATCCCTATCTCCTTGTTTATTTGGGTTATTAACAAAAAGGACGTTATTAAATTACCATTTGTAATTTTAAATAGGTCTTTACTTAATTGCTTTGTTTCTAAAGTCCACTCTCAGGACTTACGTAGGTTTGGTTACAAAAATAAATTCTGATGATCGATAAATAATTTTTTATAATAAATTAAGAAACTAGATAGGTATTCTAAATAGTAAACTAAACTAAATATTAGTGAGTGGGATCTTCTACACTAGACAATTTGATTGACCTCGAATGAATTGGCCTACAATCTGGTCAGCTCGCCAGTCGCTTCTCCAAATACATTTGTTTTTGGGTGCTATCGAATTGGATACGAATAAAACTGACCTTGGACCTTATTAATCAGCCAACTTGAGCCAGATTGTCTATGCGATGTATCTTATGGAAACCCCTCAAGTATATTAGGCCTAAGGGCTAGATAAAAACAATGCTTTTGGGATTATTATTGAAGTTGGGAATTGACTTTGGTAAATTTTTCAATACTTTGCCCTAATCATTTAGACATAAAAATGCAAAATAATGCTGTGTGCAAGTAAGATATTAACAGAGAGACTAAATTCAACATATAGGTATTTATATTTTCTAGGATGACAGCTCTATAAATATCTTCTTAATTATATGTACCTACGTAGCGTATGTAAGTAAGAAAGAAAATTAAATTATAGCCACAGAAATTAACAATAAAACAAGACAGTAAGTACTAAATCTTAGGTAAATTTATACACGCAACCGGACATTATCATTGTGGCAAAAGGGTGGCGTGTCCGGTACCTGCCAGAATTCATTTCACATTTTAGTCTGATATTTCGTCAGTCCCTGTCTCTATCCGGGTTGAATCATCTTACCGCGGAGGTGTTTAACTTTCTCTAAGGAACTAAGGGCGCGTACACATGGCCATCCGTTATACAGGTCCGTTATTTGATGGCGTATGTAGTTTTACCTCACTGTATTTTATTAAATAAACAAAATCCGGTGTAGGTATATTAAAAAGTTAGCTGCGTCTATAACACGCAGGCGATGTCCCTTCCAATTACAAAACACAATTAGTTCACCGTTTTTATTAGTAACTGATAAATGATAACTTGATAACCGAAGACAGTCCTGAGTCCTGACGTACTATTTTGGTTTCAATACAAATATTTACAAACCAAGATTAAAAACAAATTAAAACGTAATTCACATATCGCGAGATAACGAGTAATCGGATAACATGTAAAATCTGGGTCTTCCTTCGTCGCAATTCGCGATTCCATATGCGCTTCTAGATTGACCTTGTCTATGTACAAAGCTTGTGGTCCCGGGTCCCGGGGTTAGTTTTCCGGTATGGGTAAATGTTCGTGAGCTGAGCGCGAGTATGTATTTGTTCCTGTCCCTAGCTCGATACATTTAAGTATCTTTAATCTTCACATGACTATGTGAACTCTCACTCTCACTACATGGTATAAAACAAAGTCGCTTCCCGCTGTCCGTCTGTCCCTATGTACTTATGCTTAAATCTTTAAATCTACGCAACGGATTTTGATGCGGTTTTCTTTAATAGATAGAGTGATTCAAGAGGAAGGTTTTTAGGCATAATAAATTCTGTTTTATGTACGGGTGTTACAGAAAACTCACATAAACCGAAGCGAAGCGAGGGCGGCTCGCTAGTATAAAAATAAACGCTTTCCGCGTCCGTTGTTTAGTACCTTGTCCATTTAACGTCATGTTTAAACTGTCATATGAAATTGTCACAGCGATAGTGACACGGTAGGTACTAAAGTGTAAACATATTTATGACTTTGACTGTATGTGTTACAGAAACTCACATAAAGCGAAGCGAAGCGAGGGCAGTCGCTAGTTTCTCTATATTAGTATGTTTATCGTTGTTTAGTACTCATAGTGCGAGTCTAGAGCTTAGTTTTGGACTAGGTGTCAAATATTGTTGGGATATTTTTTAAATAATATTTTATGAATTATGTACTCTTTTCTTACTTATCGAAAATTAACGAAGGATAGGAGGATCAAAAATTCAACGCAAAAACTCGGGAAAAATCCCGCGTCGCCGGTGAATAAGGTGAATTGTTGCGGTAGAAATTGCTAGTTGCGGTGTATCGACCCAGTTATCGACGAATTAAACAAAGGCTTTTATAAAAAAAACACATTTTAGGTCAAGAGTCTCACCTTTATTACTCACCTTAAAAAATATCAGGGAGTTTTTTCTTTTTTTGGTTAACTAAGTATAATGCCTTTTTTCATTTTTAGAAAGGAAATGATAAAAAAGGCCAATTTTTACTGTTACGTCGCGAAATTATAAATACGTTCTAATAACAGTAATAACTAAATAGGAAAATGTGCTAAATACCTAAATTCGCGCACGACGCCACATGCAAAAACTAGTGCAGTTAGATACCTATAACATTCTTTATAAAACCAATTAACAGTAGCTTTCTAACTGAACAAAAAAAAGGGATCACGTTACGTCTGGTCATTAAACTGTAACGTATGGGACCAATTAGCTACTGGGCAGCCATTCTTAGGCTGAATTCAAATAAACAATGCCTTGATCACCCAATCCCAGAGTTTAAGAGCCAAAAGGGCACACTACTATATAAGTGCTATGGTATTTACTACCTTATCACTAACGACATAGAGTAGAACTTGCTTTAGATTACGAAATGCTTATACGCGAATTAGCGTAGAAGGGAAGTAGGTATAATCAATGAGGTATAATGGTCAAAAATATTGCGGAAGCATTAAATAAGCATCCTAGTTATATGACACACATAATGTTACTTTATTAAAGTGCATGTGCTTGGCTTCCTGTGACGTGCCAATTCTTAAAACTACACATGTGTGAACTCAGCTTTATACAGATAAAGTATTTGTAACTATAGTTTCATGTGGTTACTTTATTTTATATGTGAACTATCAACTGTATTTTTTGTGGCAGTAGGTTTATTTTAAAATAGAGTTTAATTTAGAAGTAATAATGCAAATAATCAAGGCTGCGTCCACTCCACACATCCTGTGGTACTCGCACATAAATTATCATAATGATAACATATTTGCAATGTTTTAGAATCTAGTCACACGGATCTGGTATAAACAAATGTAGACCTTAGCCTGTTGTAATAAGAATTAGTGATAAAAACACCTGTGCTACAATTATTGCCTTTACCTACATTATGTAATGGTGTACATATACTATGTTCATATTTACATGAATGAAGCATAGAGTAATGATTAATACAGGAAAAGATTGTTATTGATGATTAAGGGCAGGTAGAAGATATTTGTTATATTAATTAGGTACTTACTGTTTTTCCCAAGATGGATTTCCTCCATGGCACCATTAAAATGCACTATTAGAGGATCTGTAAATAAAAACGATATACTTCAATTATAAATACTTAAAAAAAAAACTACAATACATTTATAGTCAATAAATAAAGAAAGAAGAAACCTTTTGGACCCTAACATCTTACAAATAGAGTAAAAAGGTCTTTCTTGGTCATAATAAAGGTCATAATAATATTGTAAGTAAAGAGAATAACATATACCTCTTGGAAGAATATTTTTATCTATCGGAGTGCCTCCAGAAGTGACATCAGGAGGGTTCGTTTTCTTCTTAGAGTCTACCAACAGCATGTCATCCCCCAAGTCTTCCACATAGTACTTTTTGGGAACCGAAGGAGTTTCGAGTCCAGTATCCATCCGTGGCTCTCGGATATCAGACCCTCGGTATGGAGGCCTCAGGTGTGAAATTAATGCGCTCTGCTGCACCCTGTCCTGACGCCCATCTCCCAAATTTTGAATCATAAACTGTTCCTTCATACTTTCTACTTGTCTCCTCATTGAAACCATCTCATTCCAATAATAGAAAGCAATGGTCCCGCTTATAACAATACATATAACACTTAACAAAAAGTTCAATATGAACATCAGCCTTATTTTCTTAGAAGACGCTATGGACAACGTCGTGTTTATGTGGACGCCGATATCAGTCGGGTTCGCTACAAAAAAAAAAGAATTCAAACTAGTTTTAAGGGAAAATATGAGGAAGAATATCTTAATTTAATAAAGGTATTTGGCAATCACCTGTGTCGAGATGAATGGCAGTCCCATCGGATTTCGCTTTAGTGTTTTTGCCAGTATTCAGAAATATATTAGCCGCACCTGTTGCCGCCGAATTCAAGGGTACTCCTTCGCATACGTTAACTTTTCTTTCTTCGAACATTATTATAAATATTGCGGTCGTAGTACGGCGTACTACAGTTTACGATATCTCGAGCGTAGGCGTCGGCGTCCTAAACAAAGGAAGCAAAGCTTATTAAAAGTCCGAGTTTCGCAGACGCGCGATAACCGCGAGGTCGTACAATCAAAACAAAAAAGTTACATACCGTTAAGAACCCCAAGCCACTGTTTATTTTATTGTTTCCAACTTTTTATAAAATAAAGTTCCATTTAAAGTTTTTAAATGTCAAATAAAAATCACTAGCACATATACACGGGTAAAATAAAACAAAATAACACTATGAAGCTCGAGGCATCGCCGAGCATTAACTTTAAGGGACGAGTAGCTCCGCCAGGCTCTCGCTGTCAAGTCTACAGCGCGCGAGGCGGCTTCTGTTGCAGCGCCAAATTCAAACTGAGGGCGTGCGAATGAACGGCCGAGGAATGTGGCCGCGATAGCGTTTCGACTACGCTGGCTGCTTGATAACTAAACAATACAAATAAACCACTGCGGATCCCCTTTTAACTGTTCTCATGCTATTGCTCATACAAAGTTTTGTTGAGTTCAGCACTATTTTATTGGTTACCTCATTAAGGGTAATGTTGAACTGATGAACAAATATCATAGACAATGATTAAGAAATAAGGTTAGTCAACACCACAAATCGCGGACAAGAAGCACCTCTCTCTTTCTAACGCATCAGCTGGTGCGAATGCTAAAAAAATGTTGGCGACCAGCCTGTTGGGTTATTGTTTTGTTTTGTTAGGGAAGCAGGTATAAAAACACTAAAACGGAGCCCCTAATTAGGTAGGTACAGTCAGCTGCAGAGAAAAGTGACCCCTCCTGCATACAAGATTCCTAGCAAAGGTGGTTACATTTCTCTGCAGCTGACTGTACCTAGAAATGTTTCACTAATCTTATAATTTCTAAGTTGGTCTTGTTAGTTAAGTCTGCTGATTTTCAAATTATTGTCTTAGTTCAACAACCGTCAATCCTTCTGCCTACGATTGGACCTCCTTAGCTAGAAAATAATTAAATAATTCAACATTGTCATCAGATAACTCAGTAGGTACTGATCAAATGACCTGAAACAGGTATTAAAAAATCCCTTAATTACAAGTTTGAAATAATCTTCGAAAACGAAACAGACCTAAATGAAATTTTTTGACTGTAGGAATTCCACACTTCTTATTAGGTATACGTTGACGGTAATAAGTAATAACACTTTCCCTTAAATTAAAACAACAAACATTGTATTATTATCGAACAGTAAGTACTTCACACATATTTGATTATTAGAGCTTTAGCAATGACTAGAACATGTCTAGAGCATTGTAATTAAATTACCACTGTTACTCCAGGCGCGCGTGGCATTACGTTTTTGGAACAACAATGTGCCAAGTTAGTTAGTTTAAATTCCAAGCTTCGAAAACGGGCTGTAATGCTTTTTACGCTTATTACCTGGCCGTCTTTGTGAAGGTCCCTTATCGCGCTCAAACAGGTATACTTTGTACACTTCGTACGAGGTATTTATACAGTGAACGTGCCTTGAAATTACTTAACATTCGTATTGACAACCATGGTCCAACGAACCATGTGCTCACGTAAAAAATGCAAGAAACACAGTTTGTTATTTAGTTTCGGGCTCAAAACTTTGTATTTTACTACCTTGACTCCTCAGTCCTCACTTGTGAGAATCTAGAAGAAACTGGACTAGCTTTGAATTATTTTGCCATTAAATTGGTTGATTAATGACTGGTTAACTTTGGGTAGTGAGTGATTATGACTTATATATTATGATATGATAGGGCGATAGCTTAGGCCGATAGGGTTAGGTTCTTCTTACAAAAGTTAAACCTACTTTGGTGTTATCTCAAGACGAGTAATCGTGTGGGGATTCCTATAAACAATCAGTTAAGTCCATAAACCAAAAAACAAGAGTAAGTAGGTCATTTTGCCTTTTAATCATTGTAAAATTGATAAATACTCGGGGTATTTTTAACCAACTCCAAAAAACGAGGAGGTTCTCAATCCAGTTCTATTTTTGTTAGAATGCGTGCGTTGTGTTTCACGTAGTTATAGTCTTACTCGTACCAGCGAGAAGAAATACCATCACGGGACTATGGGCTGTGCTATGGGAGTATGGGAGCACCTTTTTAGGGCGTACGAGTACATGGAGTCGAAGCCAACACGCAGAGGCAATTTAGACAAGTTTAGTGTAAGACTATTTAAGGAAGGTGGAAACATTAATAATCTAGGCTCTATGAATGAACTGATATGGATTAGTGAAATAGGCTATTGATGAAACTAAGATGCCTGCCTGGGCAATGCTAATTACAGTAATTACTTTCGTTGAAATGGCAGGCGGTGACTCGCCAACTCAATGGATCTCCCAAAATATACATAGCAGCAGGGAGGCAACAGTTCCAGAAGGGCTAAGGGTGGAGAGGAGAGGTGCTTCTGGACTTTAAACGACAATAATGGTGACCACTCGCCACTTATGAAATACATCCGCCCTTCGAGCATATAGCTCTTGCGACTCCACTCTGACTGGCCAATAAAGACAAGCCAGAGGTGAGGGTCTGTTCCTCGTCATTGTACACTGCAGCCGGCTGGTGAAGGCAAGCGTGAGGTGAGGAACAGGGTAGTGATTCTCAACAACGACGGTCGGACGGACCGACGAGTGAATGTCCAAGCGGCGAGTTTAAGTAGTCCCGTCAGTGCGAACAAAACATATTTTACCGCGTGCATTTTCAATTTAGCAGCAGGATTTCTGCCGATGATGAATCAAAGCTGTTTAGTTGAAAATGCACGCGCTAAAATGTGTTTTGTTCGCTCTCACGGGACTTCTCAAACTCGCCGCTGCAATTTCGCTTGTTCGTCCGCCCGTCCGTTGTTTTTGAGAGAATAACACCCCAGGACCTACCCTCGGAAGCACTCAGGTCCTTGGTGTCGCCACTCACCAACAGCTCGCTACTAGCTGCCCTGTGGCCTTATTATTATTATTGTTACAAAGTCGCAGGCGCTCTCTTGTATTTTAAAATAGTTTGAGCATCGTTGCCTTATGGTATGTGGAAATGTGGATGATGTGCAAATGCACAGCTGCTTGCCATTTGCGGGACTCGCAGACTATCGACGAATTTAGATAACTATTTTAGCCGCACGCGCCGAACTTAGCAGCAAGGATGCATCTTTCATGCATTCCAAGTTGTTACATGTTTGATATAGGTACTTAATAATAATATAGGTATTGTTATTGAAACGTCAAGTTATGGAATAACATGGTACCTTACTATAAATTAAATCTTAAGTTTTGTAAGTACAAAGCGGTGGGTCAAATTGCTTAACTTTAATACGGAGTCTTTTTTTTTTATTGGAGCAAGCGCCTTGTCTCAGGTACGTAGATATACTAACTTATAAGCTAAAACGGCCGCACGAGCATAGCGAGGGCGGCTGAGTTAGATTTGGTAGAGGTTAAAATGGGCTTGCTACGTACGCAGTCGCGCTCATAAGCTAGTAATATTTTTAAATATTCGTGTTTCAATTACACGTATGCCGTATTGCCATGATATTGCTCCATATCCTGGATTAATATAGCTAGTATTATTTTTGTCTTGTAGACGTACCCAAGATGCAAACGCTGCTAACGTTTCTGTTTTCTACCGACTCAAACTATATGTATGGGGATGATTTAAGCGGTCGACGCGATCTGTCATCATAGCTTACGTCAATCAATCTTATACATCTTGTCGATTTTCGAAAATTGCTCGATCAATTTTGTCTTCACGAGGGAAAAATGATAAAAATAATTCCAAAGTAGATTTAGTCATATTTTAATACCTTTTTAGCATGAAATATGATTGAGGGATTCCCCTTAGAAACATATCTTATCTTTTTAATTGTGTGTGTGTATGAATGCGTAAGTGCAAGTAACCACTAAGTTGGTATAGTATCTTGATATCTTCTGTCTAGCCAGTGGAGCTAGACAAGTTGCCATCGTTCACGATCGCTAGCGTTAGGTGATCACTGGCGACATGTGTTGTCATTGAAAAATGTATGGGAATGACGTAAGTCACGTGATATATCACTCGTTACAACTGACACGCTGAAAACTGATTATCTAGCCTATTTAATTTTGACAGCGCCAAGTGACAGGTGATCACCAAAGTGATCGCCTAACGCTAGCGTTCGTGAACGATGGCAACTTGTCTAGCCCCACAGGGCCGGCCTGTTCATATAGATGGCGAACGAGGGGACGGCCTAGAGCGCGTGGCGCCCTATACATTAGGAGGGGGGCGGCAATTCGCGGCATATAAATTGAAAAATAATACCTACGTTTTTTTTTTACAACTTGAAAATAGGCTTGTAGTACTGTTAGGCAATGGGCTTGCAACCTGTCACTATTTGTGCAAAATTTGGTTACAGAATTAGCAACAAGTTTTTAAAGTTGTAGATAATTCTGTAGCTCTGCCTACCCGACTCTGGGATTACAAGCGTGAAGGTATCTATGTACCTACTCGTACCTACCTATGTGTACATTTTGAAAATTCTCTATCGCCGGGGGCGCTAAGAATACCTACTCGGGCCGGCACTGTGTCTAGCTCTATTTAAGTTGGGTTTTATTCGTTTAGAATGTTGTTTAAATGTAAAATTGAATACAAAACATTATTATGAAAACGTGCAAAAAATTAAAATAACAATAAAAATTTGGAAGTCCGCATTATGTACCTATACGGCAGAATAAAAATATTTAGTAATGATCGTTACACATTACGCACGTTCGTACCTACTTTTAAACAACTGTTTAAAATGTTGAACTGGGACCAAAATTTTAATTTACAGAGAAATCCAATTGTAATTAGACACCGAAAAAAATGACTCACTGCACTGAATACAGCAGTCCTGATTCAATTCACATGAGTAGCATTAAAAAAACTGCAACATGTGCAGTATAAAAATATTACTTAGGTGAGCTGTCATTGGTCCGTTTGTTTATGTTATTAGCGGCCAGAAACAAAAGAAATCAGCTGGCTTTGTTTACGTGTTTCATTGCTAACACTGTGACGACTAGGGGGGTTATTATGGCATAGCTATGCAGTTCATTTTACGGCCAGGGTAAAGCTATGGCAGTTACATAACTCTGTCCTTTTCTCTCAGCGTAAAATGAATGACAAAGATAGGTCATAATAACCCCACAGTACCCTTACCATGAGTTACAATTACCGTACTCGCTAGCGAAAAGAATGCTCTGTCCCTCGCAGACCTCGCAGTATTCTTACCTATAGAGTGCGAGGGCAGACCACTCGACTCGCTCACGGGCACGGGCACGGGCACAGTGGTAATAATTAACGTAACTTTGTAGCGTTTGTCATTCATCATCATCATCAGCCCGGGGCGTCCACTGCTGGACAAAGGCCTCCCCCAAAGAGCGCCACCGTCACGGTCTTGAGCCGCTTGCATCCAGCGGCTCCCCGCGATCCTAACCAGGTCGTCAGACCACCGGGTGGGAGGCCGTCTAACACTCCGTCCACTGGTGCGAGGCCGCCACTCGAGAACTTTTCTTCCCCAACGGTTATCAGTTCTCCGAGCTATGTGTCCTGCCCATTGCCACTTCAGCATGCTAACTCTCTGAGCTATGTCGGTGACCTTGGTTCTCTGGCGTATTACCGTATTACGGATCATATCGCGCAAAGAAACTCCGAGCATAGCGTTTGCCATTAATTAGGTTAAATTATTCGTGATCTAAAATATCCCCCCGCGGGTACCCGCCTTGTCGTGGCGGTGAGGCTTGTAACCGTGGAATGGTCACCCACAATGAAGAAAACAGGTACCCGGGCTGGCCCGTGGAACGCACCAGTGGGCTAAGCTCCATCGAGCTTGCTTGTGACGTGATGAGTGGACCACAGAGACTGCGGGTGAAGGAAACTTCTACCCGCAGTTGGGGCGGGGCTGCAGAGGAAGAGGATTGCCGCCAGTATTACGGTGCGCTTGTCCATATGATCTGTGTATATGCCCTCATAAGCCCAAAAGACAGGATCTCAAACTCTATTTCCAAAGCAGATACAACCCTCTCCCGTTAGTAATAATGTTGCAATTGCTCCATGAGTTTTTTTCAGAGATACCGTCATTTGTCTTAGCAGGGCATTGAAATCTGCCACTCTCCCTACCTATTCTGCAATCTGACGGGGCCTGGCGTTGTTTGCGGTGTGGTGGGGCCGCAGAGGAACATTAGAACCGTTACTATGGTGTGCCGTTCTCCCTCTATATCCTGCAGCCAAAATGTATGGACCTGCTGGGGATGGATCGGGGGGTCTGTCGCCTTCTTTGGATTGTGAGCTGAATTCTCTTGAGACGCTCTTTCAATGACGAAGCCTGGCTACGCGGGCCTGTCGGTGAGGGTCGTAGTTGAATGGGCAAGCAGAAACTGTGGGCCTCGCTAACAACGGTGTAGAGGGAAAAAAAAGTAAAAAGATGATAAAATATAGGCAATGTTGCATTAGAGCCCCAAAAGACGTACCTCATTTTTGAAATCGCCACATTCCCTTTTTCTGTTTAAATACCTATGGACTTGGTTTAATCGAAAGTGGTTGCCTAGCATCGGAAAAATTAGTCATATTTATTCATGTTAGGGGAAATTCCGTGAAAAAAAATACAATGAATCATTTTATTGTAAAACCCCACTTCTTCTAGCTTCAGTTTTCTCACCCAAAGCTACTTCGAAACGATATATCTACTAATGATTTGCACATGTTCAAAGGTTTTTTTTTATATTTTACGGTTATTTGTATTTTTGAAATTGAAAAAAATAATAAAATACTTTATTTATAAGATACAAAGGAAAACGGGGGGTGCTCAACACCTTTGGCCAAGGTTGTATTATGTAGATGAAAGTTTAATATTGTACCTACAACATAATGTTTGATTTAACTTTGAGTACAACTGCGGCACAACTGCCCTAATTAAAACCACTAGGTACCCTAATCCCTAATCGTCATTTGTCCTAATGCATCATTTATCCTAAAGCCATTTCAGCTTACATTTTAAAACTTTTTGGTGTTGGTTTAATAAAACCCTAACCTAACCAATCCACAGATATAATGGGAACACTTAAAAACCTGCCTGACTCCGCTGAAAACCAGTTTAGAGCAAATGAAAATTCGGACAAATGATGTGTTAGGACAAGCGATGTTAGGGCTTTTAAGGGACACCCCTTCAAAAAAAAATATCGACAACTTAACACTACTTACAGTAACGACATATGACACGGCCAAATCATTATCGCATGGCTTATTTGAATTGCATGGATTATGAACGGCTTTTAATGACTAATTAGACACCTCAGTGTGTCACGGTGTCATCTGTCAGCGGTGGCTATCATCTGGGACGCCATTTGATCTGCGGATATTACCGACCTTGGCGCCTAATTGCTCTTGTAAACAACACTGGAATGTGACTAACTGACTAGTTATTGGGTCATTGTCATCGTAATATGATTTCTTACTTAACTGGCAACCCGCCCTCGCTTCGTTTTGGTTTATGTGAGTTTTCTGTAATTCGTAAACCAGGTTTAATTATAGGTACAAACAATCCTCTTGAATTGAATTGAACAAATCCATGTAGTTTGAAAGATCTAAGCGTAGGTACTCGTACATACAGAGCGAGAGACGGCGGGAAGCGACTTTATTTTTTAGTACCTATTAAATGAATTAATCCTGGATTCGTTTACTTACACCTTAATATAAATGTAGATATTTAAGTTCAAAAACGGTTTTGTAGAATAAGGGAACAGATTCACATCAAATTGTCAGATTTCTATAATAATTTGCCCATTAATTACAGTTAATTATTACAAAAGACATCAATAAAACATATAAAATACAGAAAAGACATAAAATAAGTTAGTTAATAAATTATTTTTAAATAAGAACTATTACACTTTTGATACATAATTAAGGAGGTCAAATTACATCGATATTTTTTCTTCGTATACTTTGCCAGTCAACGATGAATCATTCCTATTCCATATTTTGAAACGTATTTTTTTAAATATGCATCGCTGGATTCATGAAACTAAATTGCATTTACACAGATTTAATTTCTAAGTATAACTGGCCTATGTGACTTACTATGCGTATGGCGTGATGTTTATAATATCGCTAATAAGTAAATGGGTATGCAAGACATGCAAGTACTTGAATTGCATATTCTACGAAGCATAGCTAAGTCATTCTATTACTTAGGTATCTAAGTACAGTCCAATTCAAAGATATAAGATAATTTTGTATTCACTTTTGTACAGTATTTTAACAGAAAACGATGCAAAAAAGGTTCTTTATGTTTTTTTTATGGCATAATATATAGACGACAAACGAGCACACAGGCCACCTAATGGTAAGTGGAAACGGTGACCCATAGACAATTCGCATTCACAAGACTGCAATGGAATCCTAAGACGTGAAATGCGTTGCCAACCCTGAGGACTAAGATGGAATGCCTCTATGCTAGTAATTTCACCGGTTGTTTTAAGTTATCACACTTGATCGTTTTTTATTTATTTGTGACTAGCGACCCGCCCTCGCTTCGCTTCGGTTTATGTGAGTTTTCGGTAACACCCGTACATAAATCAAAGTTTATTATACATGTAAACCTTCCTCTTGAATCACTATCTATTAAAAAAAACCGCATCCAAATCCGTTGCGTAGTTTTAAAGATCTAAGCATACATAGGGACAGACAGCGGGAAGCGACTTTGTTTTATAATATGTAGTGACTACCCGTAGTGATTTTGCCAAGGTCAAGTGAGGTGAGTGAATTTAGTTCATAAGTAGGACCTGACAGAAGCACGTGGAGCTTTAACCGCATGTGCTTTTGTTTAATCCATCTACCCTTACCATGAGTTACAATTACCGTACTCGCTAGCGAGTCGAATGCTCTTTCCCTTGCTTTCTATAACAATACTTGCGAGGTCTGCGAAAGGCAGAGCTTCGACTCTCTAGCGAGAACGTTAATTGTAACTCATGGTAAGGGTACAGATTAAAATTAAATCGCGTGACAAAATGTGGATAAAGCATCCTCGTACATATACACGTGTCTGAAAATGACGCATATTTTATCCACGTTTGGTCACGCGAGTAACGCAGCCATATTCAGGGACCCGTCCACCCATTCCCCGATAAAAGCCTTTAAAAGACTTACCTCTCGAAGTACAACCCACTAAAAGAATAACCCTTTTGGAAGAAATATACAACTTGTTGTTGTGTAATATGGCCCATATTAGACGCCCTGTAACCGAAAAAGTGTGGTCGCGTGTGATATACCTTGGACTTATCACTACACTACACTATTGTCTTATGCTTAGTACCTGTAAAAATAGTTGTGAGGAAAATAAATAAATAAATGAATATTATGGACTACGAAATATATTACGTTAATAATAATCACGGGCTTTGTGCGACAGGATTCTGTAGCTTAGCAATTAAAGTAGCTGACTTACGCAGATATAGGTATGTAACGGTCCAGAAACGCCCGTTCAATTCGCAAATATAATTCATTTCAGTTTAGGCTCTAACCAGTGTAAAAATCATTATACATTAAAGTTTAGTATAAAATTCTAATTCGTTATTAAATAACATCATATCTAAATTTACTTGATTAATTACAATTTGGTGCCGTGACCAGGATAAAGAACTTTGTTATTACAGTTTTCCCAACTAATATATTAACGACAACATTATCCTAGTTTATTCTTATATTTACTTATTCAATATCTTAATAGTCATCAATGTCATCATAGAAAAAGTCGACTCAAAGTAATTTAACGATTTCAAGTAAATACCTATAGGTAGCATTGCCAAATCAGCATCATCGCACCGTGCCGTGCGTTTTGGTGACGTTGTTATCTACACTAATATTATAAAGTGGAAAGATTTGTATTTTTGTGTGTGTGTGTATGTTTGTAATGAATAAACTCAAAAACTACCGTGCCGATTTCAAAAATTCTTTCACCATTGGAAAGCTACATTCACCCTGAGTGATATAGGCTGTTTTATTTTTCTGCGTGGACGGAGTTGCGCGCAACAGCTACTTATGAAATATATTAGTACGGGAAAATTAAACCAAAAACTAAAAACAGATTTTTTATTCATTAAATATGTTATTTATAGACAAGAGAATGTATTAAATTGTATCCCACGAAAAGTTCACCTCCGCGCAGTCGTTTTTAGGGACCTCTTATGGAGAGACTTCGTTGTCTGTCTGTCTATATGTCACAGCAGGTTTTCTCAGCAACTACAAAATGTTATCAGCTTGAAATGTGGCATAGTATAGTTGTACAACTTGCTTGCCCGCATCTGTTTTTAGTAAAATATACATGTAATAAATTTTATAAATAATTGAAAAACATAAAGTAATCTGCACATTTCAAAACTATTTTTCCGAAAATTGTATTCACAAAAACATGTTTTTATTTTTTTGACCAAGATCCGGTCATAGAAAATGTTGAATTTTTCGTTATTATTTGGAGAGCTAAGTTTAAGCTAAGAAAATACCGCTATTTGGAATTTTTGCAAGGTTCAAAGCCTCACGGTAATAGCTTATTCATATATTTAGGTACTTATTCAATATCTTTTTAGTCATCATCATAGAAAAAGTAGACTCAAAGCACTTAATTTTACGATTTCAAGTAAATAGGTAGCATCGCTAAGTCAGCATTCTCGCACCGTGCGTTTCAGGTGGCGTTATTATTATGAATTACATGTCTAAGAAACGGTGTGATTGACAGTGATTCATATTTCCTCAAAAAATTGAATGCCTTTATAATTTAGCGGCACGCGTACCTTCTGAAGATACAATTACTTTGTCTTTATTAGTCATGTGGGTTACTGACCCGTGAATTTGGTACAACGGGCCACAACGTGACGCATCATTATGGCTTATGGCGTATAGTAAGGTATACATGAATTAGCCAGAGAGAGAGAGAGAGAGAGAGTACTACGTAAATACTTAAGTATGTCTCTCTCTCTTTCTCTTGCCTATAAACACACAATACCACTACATTATGTAATTCCACGCTCTCGCTAATTCATCTATTTCTATACTGACCGTGACGTTAGTTATTGACAGACCTAGAAATATATGGGGCAACATTAAATGACAGCTAGGGATTGCCTATATCGATAAACTTAATTATCGATGCTTTTCACATATAGTGATTGCTCCAAGTTTTGATTGTAAAAAATATTTTTTTATTGAAAGTATGCAAATGAAACAAAACAGCAACATAATTCTGGTTGTTCTTTATTTTTAAAGGATTTTTTAACCTTCACTCATCATCATCATATTCTTTTTCCTTGTGTATTTCAGAATGACTGTCCCATTTACTATTGTTAAAATAAACTAAAATAAAAAGAAGGTTCAAAAATCCTTTTAAAATAAACAATACCCCGAATTATGTTGCTGTTTGGTTTCATTTGCATACTTTTAATAAAAAAAAATTACCAACAAATTTTGGAGCGATCAATTAGTATAAGGGAAAAGCATCGATACTTGAGTTTATCTATATAGGCAATCCCTAGCTGTCATTTCATTTGCTCCCGTATATTCCTAGATCTGGTTATTGAGAATTTTAGCACTTCATGTCTTGGTTGAGTGTACTCGGTTCGCTGTTCGTCTCCGAGTTATATAAGACATACAAAGGTGCAATATCCTTGGTATAACGGTCCGCATTCTTTAATTAGCATGATCTTAAACATTCGTGTGTTTGAAATAAAGGCAGTCGTTAAATAAGGATCCGAAAGGGCTTAACTTGAGGGAGTCTTAACCGGATTAAAATGATTTAGAACCTTCTTCTTTATTCGAAGAGGGTTTATGTAAAAAACGCAATATATATAATATTTGTTGAAAAATACCGTTAGTTAAATAGATTTGTACTAACAATGGAAAGTAAACTAGGCTGTGGCATCAACTGGCCAAAAGAAAAAGGTGTCATAAGCCTATGAAGTCTATATTGAGCTTATAGTCTTTTTACTTTGGTACAGCATAGGTCGTTCACATTTTTCGTCTCCTTTAGCGGTACTTCGATCCTGAATAGGGTCAACCGTTACCATCTTTTGCTCAAGTCATGTGTATGTGGAACAGTGAAAGCTAATTCTGAGGAGAAAAAGTATGTTAAAATACCGGTTTAGTAGTTACTGTCGCGTTTTGTATCAATCACGCACTTTGTTAGTCCTTGTTTTTAACCGACTTCAAAAAAGGAGGAGGTTATTTCCAGTGTGCTAGCTAAAAACGTCTGGGATGCTTTAAATAAATAAGAGGTCTGCTTTCTTCATATTTATTAGGAACTAGTGACCCGCCCTCGCTTCGCTTCGGTTTATATGAGTATTCCCGTTGCCGTGGGAATTACGGGAATTCCTTTCTTAGTGCGCCTCTACGGTACCTAAGCTACGTCCCTTCCAAATTTCAAGTGCCTACGTTTAGCCTTTTAGGCTGTGCGTTGATATGTCAGTCAGTCAGTCAGTCAGTTTCTCCTTTTATATATTTAGACAACTCGTAAAAAAAAAAACGTTATCCCGTCAAGATTAATGATAATTAAAATTTTATGCCCACCCTACCCTCCACCGCGCACTCCGGTAACATCATCAAATGGCAACATTGTATCTGGCTTTTTGTGATTTTTCCAAGGCTTTTTTACACCCTTTTTTCCATTTGACGATTTGAATCATAAGATTCATACCATAACATTCACTTTATATGTATAGGTATATTTTTTGTTAATTTATTTCTGGGGCCAAGAAAAGGGATAAGTAATAGGAAATTAAAAAGAAAAAGTACTTTAGTCCCTAGTGAGTAAAGTGTCACTTTAGTCTCTAGGGATTAAATGCATCACTTTAGTCCGCCTATATATGGCTATAATGAGTCATTTTAGAGCGTGGCAGTGATCGGAATGGATAGTACAATTTCGGGTGAATGACCTCAAACATTATAAATAATATGGATAAGACCCGGGATTCCGGGATTCCGGGATTCGTATTTTTATAAATAATAATATAATTATTAAAAAAGGTTTCTTGTTTGCAAGAATGTCAAAATTAAAGTGTCTACATAATATCGTCAATACCAACTTTGTACTTGCAGTATAATAATTGTCAAAATTATAAATAAATAACTTTTTTGAGCTTACTGTAGGGCTAGGTCAATTTGTGTAATGTCCCCTGATAATTATTTTAAACCAAACAAACTTTAAAACTTTTCAAAGTGAAAATCCGGGATTGCAAGTTATATCCATACTAAGCTTACGCAATCCCGTGAAATTGCACTACCCTGTTCCGATCACTGTGAGAAGTGAACATTAAGGTAACATGTAGTAGGTAAAGTTAAATAGGCCAGAAGCAGTTGTTTACGCCAATCAATGTGCTGTTCAGCAAGGATTATTAATTATTATTCTGATCGCCTTATTGGCAATAATGAAATGCATTATGTAATATCGAATGATTGAAATCAGCGATTTTCCTATTTACCTCGTAATTCTGATTGATTGGAGAAATAAGAGACACCGAGAGTTGTTTACGAGTACCACTGGAACGGGGCCACCGTGTAGCGTAGGTAATAGGTATAGTATGTTTAGGGTTCCGTACAAACAATGAAAACGGAACCCTTATAGGATCACTTGTGCGTCCATCTGTCACAGCCAATTTGCTCCGAATGTACTATCAGCCCAATGGAACCCTGACCCACCATAGAACGGTGTCACAGTGACATTATAAAACAATTTGTTTGACACTTCTTATGACTTGAATCATAACGTCTCTGTGACACAGTTCTATGGTGGGTCAAGGTTCCAATGGTCTGATAGTACTACTCTACTGGACCAAATCAGGTGAAATTTGATAGGAAGGTGTAATCCTATGACCCAAACACAGATGTGAAAGTAAATATTTTTAAATAAGGGTCATTTTCGGGGGACAAAAAAGATTTGCAAACCTTACTGTGTTATATAACCAAACCTCGAAGTCGCGGTGGCAATAACGTCAATTAACTAGGGACTTCCTTCCGATATAAAATTTATCGATAACTGAATGCTTATTTGGAAGTGACACTTCATATTAGCTGTAAAGTTTACCTACAGAATAATTGAAAATTAACTAAAATGTGATGATTACTACCCGTCAATGTTACCTATATAGGAGTTTTTAGGACACTTTTAGGAATTTTAAAATTCAAATAAAAATCAACCTTTACAACTAAATTTTTATTTCATCAATTTCCATGCAAAGTAAACTAAAACCTAGAAGTACATCCATAAAGTATGAAAACCGTTATCTTCCTTAATCGACCTTTACGGACTTCAATCTTCATACTGTATAAATGATACAGTTTAATCACCTATTGCAAGTTGCATATTAATAACATACGTCATCTCATAGTCATCATAACATAACTCTATTGTCATAAGAAAGTCCAATTTATCGATGAAATAATATCGCGTGGAAATCCCTAGCAAAATTTTATTCGTGCCACCGTGACTTCGAGGTTTGTATATAACTAATGAAAGGGCTCGTTATGAGGATCTCAAATATATTTTTGTTATTATTGTAAAATAAATAGTTTTGTTTTTATTCATGAAAGAAGACGCAAAAGGTTAAAGGCTCGAAGGTTAACTGGAAGAGATCCCTTAAAGGGATAAGTTCGCCTTTTTACATCCCTGTTATATTTTTGTCTATTTTATAATTGTTATCTCTTGTTTGTACAATAAAGTGTTTACATACATACACACAAATTGTCAATTCCCCCCCCCTAAGCTGATCTCCGAAACAACTGAGGCTAAAATTTAAAAAAAAAATACAGAATATAGTTTATTTCTTGTAGATTACAGGAAAAACAATAAGAATTCTATCAATAAAAAAATTACGAATGTACGGAACCCACGCGAGTTTAACTTGCACTAGGTCGGTTATTTAGGATTCAGCGTAGATTTTATAAGTGTTTGGCCCAGATTTGACCATGACCTGTGTTTTTTATTATTATTAAGAACCTTCTTTAATCAATACGATGATAACATTAGTCGAAAGTCTACTGCTGAAAGTTAGCTTCCCTATCCAAATCCATTTCGAATGGTATAGTAGGGCGACCTGGGCGAGCCCAGTGTATTCTACGAAAGGTGGTGTATTTAAGCTGGTAAGACCTTGTGCAGGGTCCGTTCGAACTGCTACCACCATCTTTACCATTAACCCACCGCCAAGCACCAGTGTTTGCATTGTTGTATTCCAGGGATGAGACCACCGATGGATTGCAATCTTGAGATTGTAGTCTTAAGAATTCAAATGTATAAGATCCCACTTACCATCAGTCCCCTATTTCACCATAATGACAATGACAGGTGACAGGTGACAATTCAGTATACATTGCAGAGTTAACAAATTTTCACATCGCTGGGATTCATATAAGCTACTCCATGTACACTGAAATGTCACCTGTCACCTGTCACTGTCAGGGTGGTGAAATAGGGGGCAGGTGGCCAGAGTGCTTGTGTGCATTCAAAACTCCTTGAATGAAAAAAAGTAACCCCAGTGATTCAACATATGTAATGTACAATCGGCGAAACATGTGGTACTTATAAAAAGTTTGACACAATTTCCAACAAAAAAAATGATGCTAACCCTACGCTTCTCATCGACCTTATTAGAATAGAACTACATACCTACGTGTTTGTTTAAGTTTGATTTCCGCTTTGTAAGGGTTAACATATTTGTGTGATAAGCACCCTTGTTGTTGCTGAGTCTTGGATTTGTTCTTAAATTTAAACAATTCATCTACATACATTTATACAATACTAGCGACCCGCCCTCGCTTCGCTTCGGATTATGTGAGTTTTCTCTAATTCCCGTACGTAAAACAAAGTTTATTATATATAAAAACCTTCTTATTGAATCACTCTATCTATTAAAAAAAACCGCATCAAAATCCGTTGCGTAGTTTTAAAGATCTAAGCATACATAGGGACAGACAGCGGAAAGCAACTTTGTTTTATAATATGTAGTGACATAGATACATTTCATTTAAATGTGGTAACTAATCACAGCCGCCCCACCGATCTACTGTCTTCCTCTTTCGGTGTTAAACTGTTCAAGAAAAGTGCTAATAAATAGTTAAAATTTTATACTTGTAGGTAGGTATTTATTACCTAATTACAACGTATTGCTTATTATAGATACGAGTATTACCCTAAAGTATAGGCCAGGATTGAGGTAGAGCATCAAACATTGATGAGGTAAGTTTTACATATTAGCTATCTTCTATAACAAGCTTCTTTTAAGCCTTATGGTAGTTGGTCGTCCGTAGGTTCATACAAGGCATATACGTACCTAGATAATATCAAGGCATTACTGGTATAAATACCTGATGCATAATCTAGGTTGAATTATTATTTACAACATGTCATTCCAACACTATTTGCGCGTCGGGAAATAATTTTGGTTACAAAGTTATTACTTACCTATTACTTACTTTCTATTTGACCCTGTCCTTTTTATTTTTCTCGCCGCTTTCGGTTTCTTTTCATTAAAAACGTTATTCTGACTATTACGAAAGTTTAATAAATAAAAATGGCCGAATTTTACCAGCCGTTCTCAAGTGGGTTACCAAGGAACTCATTTTTTGTGTATTTTTTTATTTTGATACTACAACCCTTACAGTCCCTTTGTGCAACTTGTGTTGTGTGACAGTAATTATATGGTTCGAATAAAAATATAACAATGTAATTAGACTTCATTGAATAGTTAGTGAAACTGGTTATTACGTATATTCCTCCGAATAGTTCTCGAATTGCCACACTTAATTATCTTCATCATCATATCAGCCAAAAGACGTTCACTTTACATATCTTAATACTAGTTACATACATACATAAACTCACGCCTTTATTCCCACAGTGGAGTAGGCAGAGCTACAGAATTTCCAACAACTCTTAAAAACTTTTTGATAATTCTGTAACCACATTTGGCACATTTAGGCGAATATGTACGAGTATACCAGTGTATTAGTGAAAGGTTGCAAGCCCATCGCCTTTATTACCTTAGTCGGCTTTTACGACATCCACGGAATGATACGGATAAATACTAGTTAATAATTTATTAAAATTATATTCTTAACAGTTACGTCGCACTTAATTAGTTTTATGAAAAATATATATTATACAATCGAATAATAAAACGTTATTCAGGAGGACTACAGGAGAAATCAACCTAAACCACTTAACTTTTAACATAATGCGGTAATCCATAAAATTCTCGATGATGGGCATAAATAAGTACTGGATCAAATGCAAAAAAACCCATCAAAAATCGCCAGTGCTTGCGTTTTTTTTTTTAGAGTCTCCATTTAAGATCGGTGTGGAGTGACCACCATTATTCTCTTCCTTTCAGGTTCTAGTCATTTTTATCCGACACGCACTTAACTTTTTTTTTTTAATTTATTTTCAAAAACATGTATACAATAAAACTAAGCTACTGAAAAATTAAAGATTAAAATAAAAATCACCACTACAAAAAGAATACCCCCTCTAGCAGGTCCGCGCGCGGCATAGTCCCTATAACACTGGCAATTAAATCAATTTATAAGTTACTCGCTAAACTGCTTACGCAGTTTGTTGGCGAGGCATTTTGTCTTAAAGTTACAAAAGTTAGTTAGTTACAAAAATATACATATAAGTACCTTATTGTTATCATTGTTTAGTCTATCCATCCCTTTGCAAAGATAGTTACAAAAATATATAGGTACCTATTATTTTTACAAAAGGTTAGATAGACTTGTTCCTTTATGTTGTTCAAAGTAGGTTTGTTTGCGTCGCTCTATTTCCGTCGTACTTAAATTTTCTCTCACATGTCGTTATTCGTATGATTATCGTATGATATCAAGTCCCCTATCATCTTCACTCTTTGGTCTTTAACTTTTAAGACTGTTCTTTTTTCAAAATTCTTCCGACTGCGTCATGTTGTGGTTGATTCCGAACAACGACCACCTGATTATTGGTTTCTAAACCGATAAATATACTAAAGCCTGATTTTTCAATCGCCACAAAGGCATGTTTGTTCCAGTGAGGTTTGTATGTACACAATGTACGTTGTTCATGTGATAAACGGGTTAAAGATCCTTCTGTTGACGTAAACATCTCCTTTATGGTCAGCACGAGTCAGGGCAAAGTATACTTCAATCACTTTAGTTTTGCCTTACCTTTATTTCAGTGTGTCTAAGCTTGTCATGTGCTTTAGCCCAGTTTATTTGACGCACCTTGCGTTCGAATCCATTTTGATTTCGATACTACACTACATACATACATAAACTCACGCCTTTATTCCCAGAAAGGGTAAAAAAAATATCGAAGAAAACCCGACTTAAATATTAGAGTATTCTAAGCCCTATAGGAGAAAGAGAATTTTCAAGTTGTACACATACATACATACCTTCACGCCTGTAACCCCAGAGTGGATAAGCACAGCTATACAGAATTACCAACCACTCTAAAAACTTGTTCATAATTCTGTAACCACATTTTGCACAATTAGGCTAAGATGTTTACCAGTGTATTATTGACATGTTGCAAGCCCATCGCCTAACAGTACCTACTACCAGCCTTTATTCCCCAAGTCACCTTTTACGACATGATTTCGATACTAAAGTTATTAAAACGGGTAGCAACTCGTTTTTTGAATAAGTAACTTCAGTATCATGATAACCGAGTTATTGACGACACGTTAGCCTTGGTAGTGAACCTGCCTACAAAGCTATCGGTCCCAGGTGCAAATCCCCGTAAGGGCAGATATTTGCGCCTTGAGCTTAAGTAGTTTGAGACTAGGTCAATTTGGGTGAAATTGTCACGTGCTTTTTTATCTTTACCACAATACTGGATGTACCGACCCGCTATACCCCAAAAATCGCAATATTTAAGTTAAATACCTTATAACTTTTTAACTTTTATAAGCACCAAGATCGGAAATAGGCCAAAAGACTGACAGCCATCGGTGCTATTCCTTGATTTTGGAAGTTACCTAGTTACCTAGTGTTGTTGATAAGACTCAAGCCAGAAGCAAGTGGGCAAGTGGTACCATCAGAAACCACCAGAGGCAGAGTTTCACATCTGAGCCTCTGGTCATCTCACGTAACTCCTGAAGCATAGTGTAAAAGAGACCATCACCAAGTTTTAAATGTTGTGTACGAATTCACACTAATAGTTTCTAAATACTTCCGAATGGTTGCCGGGTTAGAATAGCGCCACTCCATGTCTACCCTTGGTTGTCGTAAGAGGTGACTAGAATAAAGGCTTGTAGTTAGGCGATGGTCTTGCAACCTGTCACTAACACACTGGTAAACATCTTAGCCTAATTGCGCAAAATGTGTATATTATGAACAAGTGTTTAGAGTTGTTGGTAATTTTGTAGCTCTGCCTACCCCACAGTGGGGAGTGAAGGCGTCAGTTTATGTATTTCCTAAATAATTAGAGAAACAAACCAACACAACTCTACGACCTACCATTATACTTTATCGGGCTAATATTTTATTCTCTTCGCTGCCTAAGCGGCTTAAGTAGGTTAGTAAGGTACATCAATGGAATTTAAAAGAACAGGTGTTGTCAACACGCATCGATATCGAATTCACACGGTTTCGCGTAAAAAAATGCTGATCGATTCTTAATATCGGTAACCGGAGGCCGTTAATGACGAGTGCATGAACGGTGTCGGGTTAGGTCGTTCCAGGGGTCAGCCGATGACACACACTAGCACTGTCAGTACAGACTACAGAGAACTAACTAACTAGGCTTTTTTTTTGCTTAGATTTGCCGGGGGAGCCTATGGCTTGTTGGATACGTACCACAAACCCGCAGCCACAAGCGATGTGGTCGGACGGTAATTTGTATTAAAATAAATAATTATATTCATACGGACCACATTTTACCGTTAGTGGTTATCTTTTTTTTTGTCGAAACCACTGTTTTTAGCTGCGATGTGGTGTAGTTGTGGAACGTGTGAAGCAAGCCTAAGGTGGATATGTGGGACTCACCAACCGAGAGTGACCAGAATTTATTTAATTTCCCAACTAAAAAATTCCCACTAAAAACCCAGCGATTCTCCCTCCACGCCGTTGTTGGCACGGGCCACAGGTTCTTGTTGTGCATTTGAGTACGACCCTCACCGGCAGGGCCACGTAACGCGGGCTCCGTCATTGATAGAGCGCCCCGAGAGAATACAGGGCGCTCACAGTCCAATGGACCAAAGAAGGCGACAGACCCCCGATCTATCCTCTGCAGCCCCCACCACGCCACAAACAACGTTGCTGATGGTAGGTAGAGTAGCAGATCTCAGTACCAATGGATATTCACCCTAAAGTTATAACCCTCGAAGATATACCCACCAAATACTTAGTAGGTACCCACGTTTCGGTCGCAAAGGATAGGGAGAACGGCATAATATAATATTGGCACTCCTCTTCTGCAGCCCCATCTCACCGAAAACAACGTTGCGGCCCCGCCAGATTGCAGAGGGTACGGAGAGTATCAGATCTCTATACCAACACGCCTTTCCCACACCCTAAGCGCGGGTAGAAGTTTACCTCACCCACAGTCTACCTATCCACCACGTCACTAGTAGGTTCAAAGGAGACAAACCACTCAAGCGGTTTTGATTTTGCTATGGAGACCAGCTAAATACCCGATACCGTACGCAAAATGGGGATATTCCTGAGGAAAGGCAATTGTCCCTCCGCCGACGAGCGGGAAGAAGGTAGAGCCAGCGATCTACTAAATACATGTGTCTGTTTTATTGACATGGGATCTATATTTTTGGTTTCGACAAACTTTTGGAAAGAGTTCTCGCCGGCAGTGTGAACAGCCAGCGATCAACGATCAATATAATATGTGTTTCTTTTATATTGACGCTTTCATTTTGAGCGAAAAATAGTCGATAGCTAATCACTTTCTCCGGACAAGTGCTATAAATCTAGTAGGACCTATATCTGAAAGTGTGCGTGAGCCACTGTAGTAGTCTGCGACGACCAGCCCGACTGCGTGTCGGCCACATCGACGCCGCCACTCGAGCCGCGCGCAATGATTCACGGCTTTGTTGACATACCGTGCGTACGCACAGCGCACGCGTGGAAATGTTTGCGCCTCAATTGTTTTCTTTGTTTGCTTCCTGGAAAATCATTTTTCATTGCCTGAACTTAATACTGTTGATCTACTCAGGCTCGGCATTAATAATCTGTTCGAGTATCTTATCGAATGAAAGAGAAACTATTAAACAAACATACAGTCCAGGACCATAATATATTATGGTCGCGTTTATTGCGGTGGATAAAGCATCTGTCACTCTCGCACCTACATACCGGTCAGAAAGTGACAGATGTTTTACCCACGTTTATCCACAGATAAACACACGTTCATAATATTCCCGCATTTTGTAAAGTAAGGTTTAAAATTACAGTTTAATAACATTTTTGAGAAATGGGTTACGGGCTCGATTCAACTAGCTTCTCGCCGCGACTCCGTCCGCTTAGAAATCGTAATTTTTACATCCCACGGGAAGAGTGATTTATTGCCGGATTAAAAATAGCCTATGTGCCAAATTTCATCCAGAATAATAAACATAATATTAAGTAGTTAGAGTAAGATTTACTAAGAAAGTCAGATGTTTTAAAAAAGATTTTGATAAATTATTTTAAATTGGTCGTTTAGGTAACTACTCGTATTATTATATACAAAAGTTATCAAATTGCATCCGGGATCCAGCGATAGAAATATCATTGAAATTTAAAAACCTTGGACTGCTTTTAGAACTGATAACTGGGACCACACTTGAAGTTTAGAATTGAGTGTTTCGTGGTCTCTATTCTAGAATGTTAAACAATGTATTGTCGACATTTTGATACTTCATTAATTGTCAGTAATGGCGTCCGAGTTGATAACAATACCACACGTCAATATTGTTTAACGTCCTAGAACTGTGCCACGTAACGGAGCGGAGGGTGAGGAAAAAAACCACCAATAGGAGAGCTGCGTTGAGCGAGGCTAGGAAAATGACGTACTCCTATTGGTGGATTTTTTGCTAGCAGACTGCTCCGCTACCTCGCATAGCTTAAAACCAAACTTAAAGATGTACATTCCGACGAAGCATTTAAGCATCAGCTAAGAAACCTTTTATTGGATAATCCATTATACTCCGTGGATGAATATATGGAACTGGAAATGTAAATTTATTATTGTGTTGACTTTATTAATTCTTGTACATTATATTGACATCGGACGAGAGACCATTTATTAGATGTGTAATTGTTGTTGTTATAATAATTTTGAATTTTTGTATTCTTTGATTATTTGTATTTATGTTTGACGATCTCAATGTAATTTCGTATTTTTTGACATGCAATGCAAGTAATATTGTAATATTACATTGATGAATAAATAAACTAAACTAAACTAAACTAAACTTTGGTGGAAATTCACCTTATACTTACAACTCACCTCGATAAAAATCACAGAATAAACATAAACAAATAAAGAACTACTCTCCATGAGCTTAGATAGGTACTTTAAAACACCTCTTAACATATATTTCACATAAACAGAGTCATACCATAGTTATGCCGTTTTATACATACGTGTACAACGGTTATTTCTTTGTCTGCAACATACCTAAGTATATCAATCAATGAGCAAGCAATAATGTTCGTACTGAGTCTGTGTACTGAGTACATCACTCGTAGTAGTTCATGATGGATGACTATGATGCATATATTACCCGACTGCCGAAGAAGGAAGGTAACGTTTTGATATGTATGCTTGTATGTTATTATGACCCGATTTCTTTAAAACGTACTTAGATTCGTTTTAGCGTCGCGGGTGTCACTACTAGATGCATTTTTAATGAAAGTACTAGCTAAATAAGGGACACGTATATATCAAAATGTGCAATCAGGTTTTTCAACGTAGTCTTTTAGGGTTCCGTACCCAAAGGGTACCAACGGGACTCTATTATTAAACATCCGCTGTCCGTGTGTCCCTCCGTCTGTTTGTCTGCGGGTTATATCTCAACTCAAGGACCGTAATAGACACAGTTGAAATTTTCACGGAGTTTGTACCCTATTTCTATTTCCGCTATGGCAATAAATACTATGATGTAAAATATATTTTTTCGTCTAGGGGCCTACTCTATACAATTATAGTACGGAACCTTTCGTGTGCGATTTGGGCTCACACTTGCGCCATCTACGTTAATTAGAATGTACACACTGGCAGGCAGGGGATTACCCGGACTTTAAATTTAGTGCTTAAAATATAGTGGATTTGCTACATCATGCTTCCTACATACAGATAAAAGAGAATACTAAACAGAATCTACCTAAATATATTTAGTTAAGTACGTAATTTAATCTGATATAATGAAAGAAATAAAAAATATTATTGTCATTTAAAAATCAGAATTTTGACAAGTTAGTTTTTTTGTTAATGAAAAACCAATTTAATTTCACTGTTGTCACATACCCTATTGTACCTTGTCTTATGGTAAGGCCTAAGGGTACAGTTTTTCCCGAAGTTTCACGAAGAGTCGACTAGAGCCTCTCTAAGATACCTGAGACATAATTACTATCGTTATGGACTGTCAGAAGATCCTCCAAGGTCTTGACTAAGTAGTTCAAGGCTGATATTAGAATAGATTTTGATGACTGAATAAGGGCAAGACGCAATGTGAGTATCGTGTCCCTATATAGGTAAGGTGATCACAATAAGAGTGTGGTGATTTCGAACGTATTTTACTTAATTTTCCCGTAAGTAACTGTCTCTGCGGAAGTTGTATATTGTAATGTCCTCTGTGAAATGAAAAATATACTATGATGTGTGTGTCCGATTTCAGGGCCGGTTTCAGCACTACCGCCCTGGGCGAGATTTCTACGCCACCCCCAATCTGCCATTCAAACACATACGAAAAAAGGCAAGGGTTAGAATGTAATAACCAGCCGCAGGCGCCCCTTTAGATCTACCCTAAAACGGCTACTGTTGTTCTTTTTTAATTTTTTCTATTTGTGCCATAAAGAGTATACATACATGCATGGCATTCTTTATATCTCTACTAATTCGTGAATCGATCGGTTGAGCCGTCGAGCGCCTCAGTTAAACTAATAAGACAGAACAAATAAATAAACAAAAAATTGTCTAAAGAACAATAACATGACATAACAACAGTATGAAGGTAGGTTTCTTGCGAGACTGAGTTGCAGTGCTGGTTGTCGAATAGTACAGTCAGCAGCAGAAGGTGCTACGCAACCGAAGAGGTCACAATGATCTGCACTCTACTCTATTGTCAAGAGAATACGTTGTGTCTAGATCATTTTTTGAGCATGAAGTAGTAACACATTTGTATAGACCGTTCGACATTCTATTTGCGAAATTTGACGTACAAATTCCATATATAACTTTTGTACACAACTACATGCAACAGGTCATTTACATAAGGTTTTCAGGAAACAGGAAAAAGGTTTTCAGGTGTACCATAAATTATGTTTTGAGTGACGATGACGTTTTACCTATAAACTGCCTTGGTTATGAGAAATTGAACCTGATATCGTTAAAGCAAGAAATAATTATAAATGCGTTTTTCTTCTTGACCGTACGTAACTTACGTAAAGGTATCTTTATGCGGTTGGAAAATAAGTGTTTAAAAGTTAGATAATATAATCTCTTCTCTAGAAACCATTTCCGTCTAGCAATGACGGTCTTGTTATTATTACTACGTTCCAACTTTCAACACACTACACTCTATAGTAAAACATTAATAACTCTCGACCTACGACTCTAACGATATTGCAATCAACGATAAACGCAATCAGAAACTTATTAACCTGGAATGCTTCAGCAGTCTTAATACTTTATTATTGAACTTGCACTGCACTTGCAGTTTCTAGCTTCGTAGAATCAAGTAAACTCTTCTTCGAACCTTCGGGCGGTGAATTTTTGCAGCGTGTTTATGCGTAGGCGTTTATTTATAAATGTCACGCCATTCGTGGGTCCGTGGGAGTGTCTCAAAGGAAGCCTCGTGTTGGCTTATTTTATCAGTAGAGATTGCCAGACTTGTACTTGTATATAAGCGTATAAGTAGATTACTTTGGCCTTGTCTTTGTAGACGTGTGTGTAAGCACATGCCTTCAAATGATGACAAGCAATACTAAGTCTCATACAAGCTAGACGCTTATGCATAATTTATTTGTCTACCTTTGAATCTGTCTGTGTGTCTATCTGTAACTTCCTACCATTTAAACGAATCGAGAGATACGTATAAGTAGAGCTTTGTCAAATTGAAAGCTAATCTAATTGTTAATAGTTATTTTTTGAGGTCTTTCCAGAAAAATAACAAACCTCGCCATTTTGCGGAAATTATATGAACGGTAATTTCTATCACAATTCACGAAACACATAAAAAGTATTAGTGGCGACCCAATTAGAGGCTTTTTATTTTTCTGGTCAGGCTTTAGATATCAGGCTGTTCAAGAGATATCACCCTATTACAAATACTTCAGGTAGGTACCTACACCAAACACCGTATCATCATTATCATCATATCAGCCGAATGACGTCCACTGCTGGAGGCTTTCCCCTAGGATCTCCACGACGATCATACATCTATAAGGATCTTCTATTGATGGTATTGTATGTGCATACATGTTGTTTGCAGCGCGTTCATGAATGGATGAGTACAACGCCCTTGCAAATATTTCATAACAATCATAACATGATGATGCTCCGCGTGCGATATGCGCAGGCGCAGGGGCGTCGAATGACTGACCAACGATCTATTATGATGGTCTTTGTTTGTTTGTGTGAGTCACGCATGCTGACATTGAAAGAGGAACTCAAATGTTTTGTCACCGGATTCCTACACGACTTAAAAGAAATTGACACTGTTAAAGTAAAAATATTACGAAGTCAATTTGTGAAGATGTGTGTAACCTGACCAAATCACGCAACAGCGTTACGCTTAAAAGAAGAACAGATTATCTTATACATTTAAACGCGTAGTTCTTGTATCTGAATCTCGGAAACGGTTCCAACGATGCAGTTACTTTAATTTTTTTGGAAAATTTACCAAAAAAAAACGAACAAAGCTTTGGGGTTCTCTATTGGATGGCTTAAAATTATTTGTCATATTATTGTTACGCATAATTGCTTTTAGCCGAATTAGCAATGGACATTTCTCATCTTTACGCATAAAATTAAAAAGCATAAATACAAAAAGCATATTCGTCATTAAGACTAACGTCAAATAGCATAAATACGAAAAGTCATAATAATAAATTAGTATAATTACGAAACCGCATAACAGTATTTGTCCTAAAAATAGTCATGGGCAAATGGCAAGATTTGTGTTAATATATATTTAGGAAGTAAGACGAGGTCGACAGAACCACCAACAAAAAAGAAAAAAAAACATCAATAAACAGCAACGTATATGTAGACAATATTATCAGTAAGAAAAATGAATACACAACAAAAATAGCATTTCTACAAGCCATAGCCAGTATTTAGATTACTGGCTATGCGATTTCAAGTAAACTTATAATAAATGCAAGGTAACAATGAAACTGTGTTTTATTCATTTAGGGAAGTAAAATTATGGTTAATGACATATATAACAAACAATTAATAGCCCAAACAATAATATGCCTAATGTGTATTAGTCTAATAGAAATTAGTCCAACTGAAATTATTCTAAAAGCTCAATATGCCAAAAAAGTAGTATGCTAAAGTATTGCTATGCGAAATTACTATTATGGCAATACAAATTATGCCAAATGAATTATGCGAAACAATAATAGTCTAAAAAAATTATGCGATTGAAGGGGATCCCCAGCTTGGTTATCTAGGTGACATTAATTTCAGCACAGAAACCAAACAATGTCCTCAATAAACACCAAGGAGTTCGTTTGAGTATGATTCATGATCGATTTATTCCTGTACCCTTACTGCTTGGTGCTTTGTAGAATTGGTTGGATCACATGCATGTTAAGTTAAGATGTGGGTGTTGATGTTATTACTCAGTCACGCATTAACGGCTAAAATGAGATATTATACACATATGAAATACATATGCAAATATGTTGACCCTTGAGGGAATGAAATGTTTGGCCGAGTGGTTGAGTGGTAGAAAATGCGTTATAGTCTGCCGTTGTATTTATTTTTTGTTATGTGCTTATTGCAGTTTAAATACTAAAATATAATGAATAAATGTCAATAGTATTTATGTTAACATGGTCGCAGGCTGGAAGCTAGTTATGGAAATCGATCGATCTACACAGAGTGATGTTTTCGTGAGGTATGCTTGAATTTATATTTGATAGCACTTAAGTCCCCCACTACAAACCAAACATCCTGTATAGGGTGACGATATTGCTTGTTGACCTTTCGGCAGCGGAACCAAAGCCTAACTAAGAAAGGGCTTTCGGGACCGGATTCGTAAAAAGATCAAAGAAATAAAGAAAGCGCAGGGAAATCTACGAGATTTTGTAAATGACACGCGTTCGCTTCAATTTTTTATTGTTTTTTTTTGTTTTGTTTATTTCCCAACTTAAGTTCCGGTTCCAATTTATAACTATTCAAGACAAAGTTTCAGATAGACAGATAGACAGAAATCTAAAAATGATAATTTCTGACAAAGCATACGAAATTCGACTTTTCACTTCAATTAGGTATACATTCTGAAATCTCAGAAAGGACCCATCAATTTTACTTCATTGGTACCTAAAGATGTAGCCGTCACTTAAACGATAAGTACCTAAATGGAATGTTGTAAGTGTTGTAACTGTTATTACATAACACTGAAAAATAATTATTGTCGAATACTAGTTTTAATTTGACACTTGCGACAGTAAAGTGTAAATATTACAATGTGTTGTGATATACAAAACATGACATTTAAAAAAACCTTTGAAAATGATAGTTAAACAATTAAATCAGTGATGATGATTGTAACGATTATTTATTTTCGACGACGTATGCCGTAAATAAATTGTAGATTGTTCAACAAGGGACTAAAACAAGCCATAATGACACGAGATGGCTTGGGTGGCTATAGTTCGAGTGTCATTATGGTTGTTTAGTATCGCGATAGACACTCTACTTTTCATTTTAAATGCGAGGATAAAAACGACGTTCTACAAAATGGTTCCTCGGTTTTTTATTGCAGTAAAGTGACGCTTTAAATGCTTGCATATTTAGCCAACAGATTCAAACTTGATAACTATTTTATAACCAATTGGACCATGCTTAATAAAATGAATTATCCTTAATGTAATTAAATAGATTCCTTAATGTAATTAAATAGATTCATGCTCGTCATCTTTAATCGTGTTTCACGAAATTAAATCGTTATTTTTTATATCTTTGCACAGTCGTCTCTTTGAGGTTATTTTCACGCTCAAAAAATGGTCCATACACAATCACTGATAATGGCGATAATCCTCCATTCAGAAACACCGTGATTGGCTGTTCAGGAGTTTCCAAAATAAAGTAAAAAATTATTACTTTAGTCCCTAGAGATTAATAATGAGTCCCGATGAGCAGAGACGAAAGTAACATTTTAATAGCATGAGAAGTAAAAAAACTAATAAAGCACCAGCAATTTTTTTTTATTCCCATCCTGTATGTTGTAAACACATTTGAAAGTTTCCGTCGGCATTTTATTTGTAATACATAATTCTCAATTTTCATGCTTTATTGCTTCCATAAGATATACAGGTATTATAGGTAGCTTATAACTACTTATAAGGTATGAGATCTTTATGGACCCTGGTAGGGCACAGCAATTTACAAACTAGTGAGGGGCTTGTTTATCATTAATACAATATAGTGTACATACGAACAAAACAATAAAGTGAAGCAGTAAAGTACGTACAATATAAAAAGGAAAAGCAAAAAGTCGTAATGGAGTTTTTTGATCAACGATCGTTTCGTTCTCTAGGTACTTAAGTACCCTTGTAGCCTTTGAGCTCGTCTTTTCGTAGCGGAGAACGGGAAAAGTGCCTGGGGCGCTCAGAATTGAATTTATTTGTTGCACTCAGTTGGTTGCTATGATTCAAAGTGTAGGCGTCTTATCAATTCTGTACCGCTTAGTCGAGTTCATAAATGTGTGAACACTTTAGTACCTTGTCTATTTAATGTTGTATTTAAAATGCCATACATTAATAAATTTTCACAGCGATTAAAGTTACAAGGTACTAAAGTGTACATATATTTATGAACTCGACTGTACAGACTACTTGTCTTTTAGGGTTCCGTGCCCGAAGGAAACCCAACGGGACCCTATTAATTTGCTAACACTGTCCGTCCGTCCTTTCGTCCTAAATTTAAACAGCTTTTAGTTTTGAGCCGTAACAGATAGCGGGTATTTTTTTTTTCAGAATTGGTGTTCTTATTATAGTAGTTATAGTGAAATAATAAAGGGGGTATTTTTATTTTTGTTGAAAGTATCGTAAAGACGGTAAAACATACAAGTATCAAATTTACTATGATAAACACTTAAATAAAACAATAAATAAAACTAAAAAAGGTCAAGGGTGAGTTGGGCTGGCACTGATTCGATTCAAAATCGTGTTACTGTGCGGTCGCACTTGACCGGTTTTTTTTGTTTAGCCTTATGGTTGACGGTTATAAAATTGCATTATAAATAGTGTAACCGAATTAAAAAATAAAGTCTATAAATCGATATATTATCCAAGGTACTATTGCTATCAGACCCCTCTAGGGTTGAATAGAGTAAGTGCTCAGCCTGTGTACAGACCCAGGACAGCTGGGCAATGCCTCCACTCGACACTAGATGGCATTGCCTTTCTTTCATACTTTTTAAGGGTCGTGTTCTCTACCCTGCGCTAGATGGTGCTTAAGCTCGGGAACTTTCCGTATACTGAAACTTTTAGAACAGGGTAGTGATTCTCTCATTAACGACGGTCGGACGGACGAACGAGTGAATGTCCAAGCGGCGAGTTTAAGTAATCCCGTCAGAGCGAACAAAACATATTTTAGCGCGTGCATTTTCAATTTAGCAGCATGGTTTCTGACAATGGATCGAATGTATATTAAGGCTGCTTAATTGAAAATGTACGCGCTAAAACGTGTTTTGTTCGCTCTGACGGGACTACTTAAACTCGCCGCTGCGATTTCGCTCGTTCGTCCGACCGTCCGTTGTTTTTGAGAGAATAACACCCCAAGAAGCCACACTGCGCTTCCGCCCAGTTGCGTTTTTTTGTAGTCTAATTTAGTACTAAGAGTTTTAACTTGGAATGTCCTCTCTCTCTTGGGTAAAAACACTGTACGCGAGTGGTCGCGTAATAGTCACTTTCTCTAGTTTATCTGTTAACCAACTAACTTGTTTTTGTTTTAAATGCTTGCAGAGTTTAGCACATTTAATTGTAAACCGAGTACATAATAAACGATTGTGCCATAATAAACTCTTGTTTGTCACTCCGTCAGCGTCCACTGTCCTCAACAAATAAAGTACATTGTTGTTGCCGAGACTTAAAAATATAGGTACGCTATGTACGAAGGACTCATCTGCGCTGTAAAATATAACAAACGAATATTCACAAATAATAGGAAAAAAAAAATATTTCACAATAGTTTCATTAATAAACGCTTCATATCATAAAGCGACTTCGAAAGTTCGTTGAAATACGCAAGCAACACGTTTTTCGAGAACAATATTTTGCTTTTTATTTTGGGTTTTCCATGTACTCGTACGTAAACGTAAACGTAAACTTTCGTGGTGTTGTAGAAAATACATTTCAGGGACAATCTCATACAAATTGACCTCGTCCCAAAATCATATTAGCAACCAGAAACAAACAGAAACCGGTACGTTTGATTTTTGCTTGGGGTAGATATACATACCTATAAGTAAATGCATTCGATACCTTCCCGTTACTCTGTTGCAAATACCGCAGGCGTCAGTTGTGCAGCTTTTATTAGGCGCCGGTCTATTTATAGGAAAAAATCTAGACTCCGCCACCGACTGTCAACGTGCCGCGATACGTCTAGCTTACTTGCGCTTGCGAGCGCTTGGGAATGTTTTATGGTGAAACAATTTATTATCTATAGTCGGGACCTTTTAACTACGTGACTCATATATTCGTAAACAAATCAATTTACCATTAATACTCCATATTATTTAAATAAATAAATATAAATAAAAATTTACTTTACTATTTTCGATGTGTTTCCGTGCTGTCAACGTTTTGAAAGTTCTTATTTACTTGACAGTAATGGCTGCCGAGTTAAAAACAATAATCATTACTCGTCAAAGACCATAATTATGGTGATACTGAGGTGAACAGATATCCTGGATGCGGCACCAATGGTAACCGAGCCGGTCGATGCGAACTTGAACTAGGTAGCAGCTGATTCCAGTATGAGTTTTCCACTACCTACACTAGGGACTAACTACATGAGGTCGGAAACAGCTCGGACATATCTGACTGCTGAGCTATGAGTTATTTGTACAGTCGGCCAGTGAAAATGACGCAGGCTCTTAAATTAGAGAAACAATATATTTAAGATTATATTCATTATTATCATCATATTCACAGAACTTCTCGTGCTGGTAAAAACAAGTTAAAAGCAATTAGGTTTTACTGAATATAATAGAGCCTCTTCACAAAGTGCCCTAGAAAATCTTTAGTTCTAGTATCGCATGCTACTTACAACATACACATACAAACATAAACTCACGCCTTTATTCCCAGAGTGGGGTAGGCTGAGCTACAGAATTACTAACAACTCTAAAAACTTATTGATAATTCAGTAACCACATTTTGCACACTTAGGCTAAGATGTTTACCAGTATATTAGTGACAGGTTGCAAGCCCATCGCCTAACAGTACTATACGCCTTTATTCCCTTAGCCGTCTCTTACGACATCCACGGGAAGATATGGAGTGGCACTATTCTAACCCGGCAACCACACGGGAACTACTACTACTACTTGCTACTTACAACTCTGAGTATATCATCATCATTTCAACTGAAAGACTTACTGTTGATCTATGCCCATTGCGCTTGCGATGTCCTAATTAAAAGCGCAGGAATACAATCACAGGCGCGCTGCGACGTAGGCGCATCCGTGCTAGAAGCGTAATGGAGCGGGCTCTACAGCGCTTGCGTAACGCACTTATTAGAAGCTTGGATCATCTTCTATCTATACATATAACATTTGCTTCTGTTTGCGACTGACATACATCGCAAAACCTAAACTGCAGGATTTAGGAACTTGAAATTACCTTAATATATTATTGAGTACCATAAGGGTGCACTATGATATTTTGAAAACCGACCCCCAACGGAAAAAAGTAGCGGATAAGTAATTCTACGTGAATTCGCGGTCGTCCTTAAATTTGAAGAATACGAATAAGAATATTTTAAGTGTGGTTGGGTATGCGTGCGCGTGCGTGCATGCGTGCGTGCATGAGTACGTGCGCGTGATTAGTGGATATATGTTGATGATTTAGTTACGACTTTATACTTCACTGGCAATTTTTTTGGTATGTTTATTGAACGGAGAAGGCTGATTGGTAATTGATGTTGTTTGTGGGGTCTGGGACCAATGGTAAAACTGAGGTAAAAAAAACGTCATCTAAACCCACTAAGCAGCATGAAATAATTGCCTTCTCCTTTGAATTGGGATTGTTCATATTTATACAATTACTCCAATTCGAAAACCATTTCGAGGAATAGGGTTTTAAAGCCGTTCTGCATTATTAAGTTTTTGAAATATTTATCTATTTTGAACATTTCGACAAAAGTATACTTAAACTTGGTTTGACTTTCGTTTTCGGCTTGAAGCCCTCCTTGGTGTATCTTACGGGTTAGTCGAAAACAGCTTGAAATAGTATGTTTTAATACACTATTGCAATCACTTTTTTTCATTGGATATCATTTAATTGTTGTAATTTATTAGAAAATGCCACCCTAAATTTAAAATAATCATGTCATCCATAAAATGTCTGCTAAATAAATAAAGATATTAAAACAAAACTATTTGGTCAAATACAAAATTAATGAAATTGGTGTCTTAAAATTTCCTATTCTTTCGAATGAGAAAGTAAAAAGCGTGAGTTATTTTTTTTGGTCAATCTCAATTGCCTAGTTTAAGCTTGCATCTAAAATTTCGTCAACTAATTGAAATTTGAAATATATCCTAGCCATGTCAAGTTTAGCATGCTAAGTAGCATTGTAAATATTGTAATCTGTTTTTTGCTACCAACTTCAGTAAACATATTTCATGTAGGTATAGTTTAGTTTACCAAATATCAGATGCAGGCACCATTGGCAAGGTATGGACCTTTTGGTCTAACAACGGATGGGGTATGACCGCGTACCTGAAGCCGAAGCATGCGCGTCCCTAGACAAAAAGATATGGCGACCGTCTAGTCTTAAGGGGAGCATGTTATCGTATATTAAGAAAGAAGAAAGAAAAAACGTAAATTAGTACCTAATGCCTATACAATTATGTAGCAAAATACGGTTTGCATTAATATATAATAAAAAATCTTAATCTGTATTAGTACCTAGAGACAAAAAAGAGCGACAAATCTTGCAGCATATAATATAGCAACAGCGCTGATTTACATTTGGCATAAAACAGCCGCTTACACTCCAGAACTCTAATTTTCCATTGGTAAAATAGATAACAACAGGGTTTTATTACCCACATCTAAGTGTCTATCCCTTCTTTGAGAAGTGGACGGTCTACTCTATTTAATTATTATTATTACAATCTGTAAGTATTGGTTATTTTAAACTCTCATTTCGACTGTAATCGTACGGGTAAATACCCAAGTCTCAGTAACCCCATTTAAATAACTTATCTTAATTGAATGGCGCGAACTCACTGGTCCATATTACAGTTAAAACCAAAGCAATTTATCTCAGAACAACACCGTTATCAGCACACAAACAACGCGACCAAACATTATGGAAACAGTGTCTTTATCACAAGTGTTTACCAATGACGCGATGCAAATTTGATACGGTAATTATTAGAGACTAACTAACTTCTGTCTGGGGATTCGCGATCCCACGGGAGCAGAGATTGTTTCCTCAATAAACGGTAGCTTTTGAGTTAATACAGGGTACGAGCTATCTCTACTCCAAATTTCATTCAAATCCGTCCAGCCGTTTCAGCGTGCAGGACTAACAAACACACTCATGGACTTTTGCATTTAAAATAGTGTGATAACCTGGAGCGCTTCAACGTTCAATGTGGTATAATTTGGAGTGCGCTGTTGTTTATTCCCGAATTGCATCCCATGAATGCGCGGGAGGCGCTTCGCCGCGCGGCGCGGGCGCCACTCCTAGCCAGTCCGTCGCAGCGCGCACGCGCGTCCCCGCCGCGAGCGCACCCACACGTGCACCTATCACGAACAGTATCGCGACCGGCTTCTCCGAACCCGATAATGTCCCGATAGCTAATTGCCCCGCGAGTGCAGTGTCACAGCAAGTCTGTTATGGCTAAAAACTATTCGTTACTACCAGACGCCGTCGCCATGTATACTCAAACGGAAGCCCTGAAGGAGGTGAAGGACATGTCAAAGAATCTAGTGACCGGTGAGTTCGAGAGGGAGTACAGAGAACCGGCGAAGAAGAGAGGGTGTACGATCGCCCTCGCTCTCGCCGTGGCGGGCCTAGGGCTGTGCCTGGCTGTGTTGACGATGGTGCGTGAGATCCAAATCTCACGCCTCCGCAGCGAAGTTGACCAGCTCACCGTCAACATGATCGCTGTCACAGCCAACATTAAATCTCTCAACCAGAAGCTGACCAGCAACAAACTCTTCAACGAATTCCGGACGATGGAGGACACGGTAAGTTATAACTTGTAGTAGTTTGCACCAAAACAACAATTGCACACGGCCTGAAATATCTCAGTGAAATATTGTAACCGTTTTGGCACGATATGGAACATAAAATATACCGATTTGGGAGATGTTTACTAACACCGGGAGCTGTCGACCACGTGCACAATTGGGTGCCAAATAGTTGACCTTCTTGATGAAATAATATTTAGTTATAGCCAGATGTACATTATACCTTTTCAAGAGTTATCAAATAACAAGCGGATCGCTGTATGAAATTTATAAAAGATCAAAAACCAGTTAGAAAGCTCGGAACTTGCTAAATGTTTACATTTAAGCATTGACATCTTTGTAACATGACTTGATCGTTTGCGCACGTTACTGGTGGATCGAATTATTTCCACAGTTATATTCCGGTTAATTGATATGAATGTGCCGTTGAGAGGTATTTATAAATTTCCAATGAGTACGTGTGTACGATTACACTAACCACAAGCTGAAGTTTCATGTTTCATTGATGACTCTGCGATTGAAAGGAGTTCACTAAACTGAAATAATGTATTAGTTACTTTGCGAGTATGGAGATAGAGCATACAACTGACTAATTAATTAAGAAAAAAAATTACAAGTAACACGTAGCACTTATAATAAAGTTGTGGATTGTACTTGTGTCAATGATAACTACTAACTGTTCAAAGACAAGTCATGCGAGTTTTAACTCAACGGACCTAGACCATAGGTACTCCATTGTGGAATTCCTACTGCCATCTTCAGTCTCCATCATCATACCTGTTCGATTGTACCATATTATTGTATTGTCATTGGAACTACATAATAAGTATGCAAAACTTCAATTCAATCAAACTACTAAGTAGCAGTAGGTTATCTATTTACCAAACATTACATTGTTAGTTTATACATATTGCATAGTTATAGTCACGCCGTTTTAGGTGGACGATTTGACAACTTTTAATGTAATAAAAAATATAACCTCAAACACCTATTTTGTACTCAGCAGACAACTGTCAAAATAAGCCTTTTACAACAGCGCGACTATAGTTACAAGTGAAGTTAGTAAAAGCGTGGTAATAGACAAAATGGATGCTAGTTGTTTGTTAGTTGGCAATCTTGACCTAATAGTCGCTATTTCAATATACTTACTCTTATTTACTACGCCGAAAATAATAAATAATTTGGATATAATGGATGCCTATGATAATAAAACTTGCATGGGCAGACCAGATGTCTTAAAGGTGTAAGGTCAACCCCGTAAGGTAGATAATGCATATGATACGATATGATACATTTACCGTTTAAGATAACTTATAGAGTTTGTTATGACGAGATTATACAATTCATTGACCCTACTAAGGAACGCCGTAAAAATTTGACATCGGCTACGTACAAAATGACGTGTCTCCTCAATTTGATGTTATACGATCGCGTTTATAGTAAAAGAGCCCCTTTGCAAAGAAAACTGACACTTAGTTATGATTTTTTCAAGTATTTTATATAAGATGTAAGTTAAGGTAAGTACGCTACATAAATCTTAAGAGTCATTATTCCGAATTGATCAAAATCCCGATTTATTACTATTCCGAATGCAATGTTTTGATTATTTTATCGACGACTTTATTATTTGAGATCACCTATAAATCAAACCTAACCTACGATGGCAATTTATTTAATCATTTACCTGGAGGTAAAAATAAAATTTGGGTCAGTTGGGTTCATAACGTATTTAAACTATTTTTGCGCGCTTGTATAATAGCTTAAGTACCAAAAAAAATGCTATAAACGTAAGCAAAAATTGTTTAAAACGTCGTATTTCTTTAAAATATTTACAAGACGCCATTACCCCTCAGACGGCATAGCACTGCTCGATCATTAGATTTTTTTTAATCGGATATTTAAGTTGTTCCCATTTCTAATAATACATACTTACATACATTAAATCACGGCTGTTTCCCAGAGGGGTATAGGCAGATACCACTTCTTTCTATTTGCTACGATCTTGACAAATTTCTTTCGCTTCTTCCACATTCATACATCGAGTCATGCCTGCACGTTTCGGGTACTATTTTAAATATAGTGTAAGGAAATGAAATAAATCTCGTATATCTTTATCTTTATTACATAGTATAAAACAAAGTTGCTTCCGCCGTCTGTTCCCTTAGATCTTAACTACGCAGCGGATTTTAATGCGGTTTTCATCGATAGGTAGAGTGATTCAAGAGGAAGGTTTTTATTTTTTATGTATAATATTTTTTATTTTATGTACGGGTGTTACAGAAAACTCGCATAAACCGAAGCGAAGCGAGGGCGGGTCGCTAGTCACTACATAGTATAAAACAAAGTCGCTTCCCGCTGTCTGTCCCTATGTATGCTTAGACCTTCAAAACTACGCAACGGATTTTGATGCGGTTTTTTGTAATAGATATAGTGATTCAAGAGGAAGGTTTTTATGTATAATAAATCTCTGTTTTATGTACGGGGGTTACAGAAAACTCACATAAACCGAAGCGAAGCGAGGGCGGGTCGCTAGTTTCTATAAATAAATGTTATTTTTGTGGGGAGTTAGTGGATTAAGTGCACTTTTGCTGGGTGTCTAAAAAGTTAAGTATTTTCTACTAGACAAATACCACTCGTATCTTCACAGACAGGTAGACGACTGCATTTTTTGCCACGGTTGTGTCTATTGTGGCAGGTATAATACCCATTATGGCACTTGGGGGTTCCCTTACCTTAAAAGGTCCAAAAAAGACAATTGGAGGGTTATTATGACATAGCTATGCAGTTCATTTTACGGCAAGGGTAAAGGACAGAGCTATAGCAGTTATATAGCTCTGCCCTTTTCTCTCAGCGTAAACTGAACTGATTTGCTATGTCATAATAACCCCCCAGTTTGATAAATTAACCTAGGGAAGGTGATGCGTTTGGACTGTTTTATTTGTTTCTTGAATTAAATTATTCCATCCCACATTCAGTATTAAGGCTGTTGACTTGGTATTATTGCCTTTTATAAGTTTACCATAAATAAAAAAACAATCACCGGATTTAAAGCCAAATTTATATTGATACGATTACATTTTATTCAGTCAAAAAACGATTCGACTTATGGGTCTGAACAGAACGAAGTGCTGACCGCCAATAACTCTTAGAAGTAAGTTATTGGAGAACATTTCAAAACTTTAGTTAGTGTTTTATTAGATTTTTTTTAATACAGCAACAGGTTGCATTTCTAGTTATCCAGCCTTACAGAATCAACAGAAAAACCGATGTGCAATAAAAATAACTACAGAAGTTTGTTACAAAGTACCGTACCCTCACCAAGAGTTACAATTACCGTGCTCGCTAGCGAGTCGAATGCTGTCCCTTGCACTCTATAAGAATACTAGTGGGGTCTGCGAGGGACAGAGTTTCGACTCGCTAGCGAGAACGTTAATTGTAACTCATGGTGAGGTTACAGTTCTTAAGTAGGTACTGATGAAGAATTCGAAAGATGGTATGTAGTTTCAAACCAAATTATAATGTTTGTGAATGGACGTCTAACTTTTATGTAGATGTTGACTCCGTCCACACCATAACATTATATTGGAGCGTCAATATTAAATACAGTTGGTTTACCTTTAGACAACGTGCTGGCATAAAATAGATTCATTGTACAAGAAATTGCCAGCAGCGTTCACTATGTGTGTTTTCTAATGTATTTAAGGTATATATTTCTCTATATTAGTATTTATATCGTTGTCTAGTACCCATAGTACAAGCCTAGAGCTTAGTTTGGGACTAGGTCAATTGGTGTGAGATTGTCCCTTATATTTATTTATTTATTTTTATGTATGAAATATATCCTAAACATATTCTTGTACAAACGAAAGATTTTAAAATAGACAAAAATATAACAGGGAAACCGAACTTATTCCTTTAAAGGATCTCTTCCAGTTAACCTTGGATCGATTGAGAAATAATTAATGTCAACGAATAGCCAATAAATGTTTAATTCCCTGTTAAAATACCGGGATTAAAAATAAAAATAAATTGACCTTATTTTATTAAGTGCTATTCAAAGCCGTATAAAACTACTTAAATGGTTAATAGTCGAAGGTCTAACAGGTTTCTTACATAACATAAATACGTGTCGAGAATAACGTATGTGTGTATCAGTAGGTACTGAAGTGTAGATCTAGATAAAGTAGTTCCAACTAGACGCGTTCAAGGCCAAAGGGTATCTGTCTAGAAACATGTGCCCTCACACAACTTGCTATGTCAGATTTCATTCAAGATAGTATACCTATTATCGTAATTTAAATTTATCCTTAAGAGGATTACGAAGGTGAAAATTTCCATAAAAAATGCGATAACGTGTCCCGTTACACCAAGTCCGATTATAACGAATTTTCAATATGTTGTAGATATTGTGAAAAATTGCGTCTGTACGTTTTCCTTTCCAAGACAATATTTCTAGGAAAAAAAAAAATGGAAACGTAACAAATCTATACTTTTTCATGGAAATCGGACTTGATCTAGGTGAGAAAGAGACCCCTTCGAAAGGCATTTTTTTGGCAGTATGTATCATTTCGCATAAAATCACTTCGTATAACCTTTTAGGCTGACATTGCAGAATTTACTTAACGTCTATTGTCTGGATTAGGTTAGGTTACGTTAGGTTAGTTTTTTATAATAATTAAAATAAAACCTTTTCTATTGTAAAAACCATTTGAGGACAAACGATTTTATGCGACATTTATTTTTATGAAACATTATGGATTCCGATATAGCCGGCGAGAAATGTTATCGCCTGGGACCTAACTTTTTATGGAAATAAATACAGCTAAGCGATTGAAGCCTCGCTTCACACCCTCTTAAATAATTTGTAAACAATTACAACTAAGTACATATTATATCCCAAGCATTGGTGTAGTGTTACATGAGGGTTCACTATCGCTACTAAACAACTATACTTGTACATGTACAGGGTGAGAAATGCGGATGGGTTTGTATGGATGAACGAGCGAAATCGCATCGGCGAATTTAAGTAGTCCCGTCAGACCGAACAAAACACATTTTAGCGCGTGCATTTTCAATTAAGCAGCCTTAAACGTTTGATCCATCGGGTGAAACCATGCTGCTAAATTGAAAATGCACGCGCCAAAATGTGTTTTGTTCGCTCTGACGGGGCTATTTAAATTCGCCGCTTGGACATTCACTCGTTCGTCCGTCCGACCGTCGTTGTTGAGAGAATAACACCCTAGGCCTCGGTCCCTTCTCAACCCACAGCTCGTTTAAGCTAATGGTGTAATTACTGACAATTGCCTCTCCACGGAGTCGCCACTTGACTCCGCGATTTACTAGACGCCATGTCAATGTATAGTTACTTATCCTTTGTTATACTATCACATAATATCACATCTTAAGTACCTTTTTTTTTTTTTTTTTTTTTATGGCATAGATATGACAAACGAGCACACAGGCCACGTGATGGTAAGTGGAAACTGTGACCCATAGACATTCGCATTCCCAAGACTGCAATGCGATCCTAAGACTGCAAATGCGTTGCCAACCCTGAGGACTAAGATGGAATGCCTCTATGCTAGTTATTTCACCGGCTGTCTTATCCCCAAACCGGAACACAACAATGCGAACACTACTGTTTGGCGGTAGGTTAATGGATAAGATGGTGGTAGCGATCCGGACGGACCCTGCACAAGGTCCTACCACCCGCGACCCTACCCGAAACCGACGTGCGTGCATGACTCGATGTATGAATGTGGAAGAAGTGAAAGAAATTTGTCAAGATCGTAGCAAATGGAAAGAAGTGGCCTCTACCTACCCCTCTGGGAAACAGGCGTGATTTAATGTATGTATGTATAATATCCCAATTGACACGTTTGTCTAGTACCTACTTAGCATCTAATGTAATCAACATCATCAAGTAGATGATCACTTTAGTACGAGTACCTAGTCGCTTTCACATATATTTTTTTATGACAGTTTTAACCTGGCGTTAAAAAACCGGGAAAGAACTTGTTAGACCATGCTCTGTGTAGGGCAACTATCACAAAAAACAACAATACCTATTTTAAAGTTTTGTCTTAGAAGATTTTTAGTTGGTAGGTAAGTATAAACACTTTAGTCGTCTGTATCTCAAGAAACAATCAAGTCTACTTAGTCGTGATAGTTTTAATTGAATTCGTTATTATAATAATTTGCTTTCATTTAACATATAACTTCAGATTTTTAGTTAGTACTTGTAGGATTTAGATGGTGGATAAGGGTTTGACTTCCGAACGCTAAAATAATAAAAATCAAGTTTTAAAAACCTCTATGAATAATTACAGCGTTCATTATTAGTTTATTTCATTTTACCATTCGAAAAACCAATAATGGTCGACGCATAAACCATAAAAGGATTCGGACGGACTATACTGATTAAACATTTTTAATAAATGACTAATAACCTCCAAACAAATAAAGCTGCGGTAACACGATTGTGGTACACTCATACTTAAACTGATAAACACAGTATGTTTACAGTTCAATATCTAATTTCATAATTAAATTAGGTATCTCGATGATTAATTTGGTATTCTGGAATATTTTACATTGCCAATTACACAAACACATTAACGTAATTGGCCTGTGAAACCCGTTACAGCTGTAGTGAATAATTAAACAAATCATTTTAAATAAATAGGTACATCTATACTAATATCATAAAGCTGAAGAGTTTGTTTGTTTGCTTGAACGCGCTTATCTCAGGAACTACTGGCCCGATTTGAAAAATTATTTCAATGATAGATAGCATATTTATCGAGGAAGGCTATACGGTATATATTATACTCACTTAAACCGAAGCGAAGCGAGAGCGGGTCGCTAGTACATACATATATGTACCTACATACAAACATACCGTCACGACTTCATCCTTCATTGGGCTAGGTTTAAATAAATAAATATCATGGGAAAAATCTAACAGAAATTGACCTAGTCCTAAACTAAGCTCTAGGCATGTACTAAGTACTAGACAAAGATAAACTTACTTGTACAGAGAAATACAAACTTAACAATACATAGAAAACATTCAAGACTCAGCAACAAAAAATCGCGCCTTCACATAAATATCTGCCCTCACCGGGATTTGAACCCCGGACCGCTAGCTTCGTAGGCACCCTGCCAACCCTGCCAACTAGGCTTTTTCAGTTAGCTATCAGTAGTGAAGCTAACTAACGTCTTTTCCTTCCTAGGATAGATTAGGTTGCTTCAAATTAAAAGTTAACAAAATTTCAAAATATCGAGATTTTGGGATTTCTGCGCTTGTCGTTGCTGTTATATAAAAAAGGTTAGGTACTTTTTAGAGGTATTTTTTAAATCAACAGCTTACGAAAAGGCTTAACATTATTGGTAGATACACGTGATTAATTTATGCTTACTTTTAACGTGGCCACATGCATTTGACATTAGATTTAATTAAAAATTATTAAAGTCCAATCTGATCATTTCGATTTCTCTGTCTGGCGTTAACAGTACCTATCTCCTTTCACATTAGGCATTGCTTACAGGAATTAACATTGACAATACTAATCACATAATTTTCTTTAAATTTATGAGGTCGTTTTTTTTTTTTTTTTTTTTTTATGTCATTGAGAAGACAAACGAGCACACAGGCCACCTGATGGTAAGTGGAAACTGTGAGTGACCCATAGACATTCGCATTCACAGGACTGCGATGCAATCCTAAGACTGCAAATGCGTTGCCAACCCTGAGGACTAAGATGGAATGCCTCAATGCTAGTCATTTCACCGGCTGTCTTATCCCCAAACCGGAACACAACAATGCGAACACTGCTGTTTGGCGGTAGGTTAATGGATAAGGTGGTGGTAGCGATCCGGACGGGCCCTGCACAAGGCCCTACCACCCGCCAAACGAACGACGAAGTTGAAAAAATAAACGCCCGAAATTGATTGAGAAGTCAGATTGAAAGTTTTAGGAGATTTTGTATTTTGCCGGGAGTCCGGACATCATACGAAATATCGGTAGTCCAGACAAATCCCGACCATCTGGCAATTCGCCACGTACAAATGTGTTAAATTTTAACCTGATGTTTCAAATTTATCCGCAGTTTGGATATTAGGAATGGACGTAGAGAGCCAAGATAAATACGAAGTTAGCTAACAAAATACGAGGTCGTATGATTATTCACTCCATCTGGGTAGTGATTCTTTGAACAAGGACGGTCGGACGGACGGACGAGTGAATGTCCAAGCGGCGAGTTAAAGTAGTCCCGTCAGTGCGAACAAAACATATTTTAGCGCGTGCATTTTCAATTTAGCAGCATGGTTTCTGCCGATGGATCGAACGTATAAGACTGCTTAATTGAAAATGCACGCGCTAAAATGTGTTTTGTTCGCTCTGACGGGACTACTTAAATTCGCCGCTGCGATTTGGCTCGTTCGTCCGATCATCCGTTGTTTTTGAGAGAATAACACCCCAGTACTTGGCAACGGCCACTATTCTTGAAGGGCGGGGGGTCAAAGTCCTTTCTGCCAAAGCCCAGTGTGGGTTGAGAACATTATGTAACATTTCAGCAATACTACAGAATTTAGGAGACATACTGTATACATCTTATCTTATCTTACAGATGGGCCCTTCGTGATACACTTCCGACCCCTTAGGGTCTTTAGTGCAATTACCCTCTTACACACTCGGTTGTTCGAATGTACTTCACGTTAAGAGCATCAGTTAATGCATTTAAGTTAGAATAACTCATAGGTGGTGATCGCGGGGGTTCGAACTCTGTACCTTACGATCACGAGTCCACTCCCTAAGCCACTAGGCTACCGGCGCTCTCAGCTACTGTATACATACATACATAACGTATCTGGTCTGAATACTATTTCCATATATACTTGCCAGACATTTGCAATTTTAAGATAAGATATGCCTTGCCCACCCAAAAACCAAAATGGAATGCCTCTAGCCCTCTATGCTAGACATGTAACCTAATTATATCCTTACCCCCACATGCTTGGGTGTCACTGCCGATACTTGTACCTGTGTTTACCTGTACATAGTTTTGACGTAACATTATTATAAAAGCCTATATCAACATCTACAGGAGGTTTCATAAATCCGTGTAAGTATTACAGCATTACTAAGTACTTAACTTTTTAACAATGTTGTATTGAAGTTCTGGATTATTCTTTTTAAGTACATGTAGGCAAATGGGACTAAGTATTAGAGTTCAAGGCGACCATTAGCGAATTCCGGCCGTGATATTACAAACATAATATTATGTCATGTAGCCAATAAGCACGAAAACAGGTTCGGTTCGCACACCAAACCTGTTACAATGTAAACAAGACTGCGCCGGCGTCGCTGGCTCCATGTCCATAGTACCACGGCACTGTGCTATATGGTATACAACTAATAGGTACTATTAGGTGGTATAAGAGAGTGAAATCCATATGCACATACTGCCTTTTTACCTTGAGCGGTAGTATAGAAGCACAACTAAGATTAAGAACAGAATTAACACTCACACGTTATGACTTATGACGCTTGTGTTAGATTCATATGTATGAGTAGCGATGGTCATCGACATCGTTATCGTCCGCTAGAGCGTTCCCGGGTTCGATTCCCGGCATGCAAATATTTGTGTAATTTAATTAGCGCTAGTTCTTGAGTCTTAGATATTTTCCAATGTTTTTATTTTTTAGTGCCCTTAAAACAAAAGTCCGTATGAAATGCACACGCTGTATATTTAAGTCGTTACCGCCTATAGCTTTTTTTGGGACGAGATGGTTTTGTGATGTATTGTCTCCTAATATTTATTTATTTGTATACGCTTAGGTACACATACTATGATTTAGGTATTGGCATACAATAGATATTATAAACGATCCAAGAATGTACCCACCTATCGTACAGCTATACGCGGTTCGAATTATTCAAGCTCGTTTTACACATCGCTGTAGGTCGCGAGTTGACTTGAACAAGTAGCTAAACTAGACAGTAGCAAGTCCTGTCTAAATACGTTTAGGCCAGTTTAGTAGGAATTCTATTGTAGTTGTTACTATAAATAATTATAAAAAAACATACTTTGCAATTGGTGATGATAAAAAATAATATCCGATTACATCTGGTAAAAGAACGGTTTAATTTAGGATATTCAAGGTTTGTCATTGTCTCATGCCATCTTACTAGTCCCTTAAAGCGGCAGGTTTGTAGGAAATCTGTATTTTTCTACATAGCACTTCTATCCACCCTTGCAAAAAACAGAGGCCCCTGACAAGATACATTCGGCGTTCGCTATCGTTATAAAAAAAATTCTGCAATTTGTCAGTTTTCGAAAAATCGTTTACGTTAGCGTTAAGCCACTTTTCTAGCCTAACAGGGCTTCTCCTCTATTCCACACCGTAAAACTATATTGCCTTTATTTGGAATGTTAATCTATTCAATGTACTCTTATTTACTTGACAGTAATGGCGGTCAAGCTAAGTATTACAATACCATACATACACACGCCTTCATTCCCAGAGTAGGGTAGGCAGAACTACAGAATTACCAACAACTGATAATTTATAATTCAGTAATCACATTTTTCACAATCAGACTAAGATGCTTACCATGTATATATTAGAGACAGGTCACAAGCCCATGGTCTAAAACAATACTAGAAGCTTTTAGTCAAAGACATGAAGTGGGGCTATTCTAAGGCGGCAACCACACGGCTAAAAGCAATACCATAATAACACGTCAAAAGTGATATTGTTTGACGCAATGTAATAGAGGCCCAGCATGTTTACAAATAATAATTAGTTATTGCTTCGATTCGCGGTAACTTGGTGTTTACACTAAACTAGGTAGTCTCTCTAAACTACGGACACTGGAAACGGTTTTAGTTAAGTAATGAGGCGTTCACAGGAATCACGGCTTAATAGGTTCCTTTAGACGGGACGGTTGTAAAATCTGAGAATAGAATTGTACGGCAAGATACCTCACATTGTAGGTGAAGTGAAAACGTCACGTCTTGTACTCATTCCGACTCAGCTGGAGATACTGAGAACCTGTAGCGGCAGTGCCCCTGAAGGCCCAACAAATCAAGGTCATATAAAAAAAAGTCACGGCATGTAAGTACGGATATTTTTTCGTTACTATGCGAAATGAGGCTAGTTGATATAGAATCAGAATTCAAGACGCAGCTATTCGTAGTAAAAACATTACGATAAAATGACTAAAGGCAATATGCTTTGAGTTTTACCCAGGGTAGTGATTCTAACAACGACGGTCGGACGGACGGAGTGAATGTCCAAGCGGCGAGTTTAGCTAGTCCCGTCAGTACAAGCAAAATTTATTTTAGCGCGTGCATTTTCAAATTAGCAGCATGGTTTTTGCCGATGGATGGATCGGCTGCCTAATTGTGAATGCACGCGCTAAAATGTGTTTTATTCGCTCTGACGGGGCTACCTAAACTCGCCGCTGCGATTTCGCTCGTTCGCCCGCCCGTCCGTTGTTTTTGAGAGAATTACACCCCAGGAGAATTAAAGGCCCGGTTGTTGACAATTCCGTATGGTTGAAACATATCCAATTAAATGAGAGTTCACCATAACAACATTGTAGTTGTAGTTCGCGATGATAGCAGTTAATAAATCTACTCGAAATATTGTCCGATTACTGAAATATTTAGCAAATGCAACGGTAAAACGCGAGTATAAAGCGAACGCACCACTGACAGTCGCGTCTAAGCTAGTTTTTACCTGCGTGCGGATGTCACGGGGATCTTAGTTTATTGCCCGACCGTGGGCTGTGGCCTTTGGCTTGGGGCCAGCTCGAACCGAATTGACGTTACTGACGGGCTATGTGTATAAAAAAAAAAACAATTTGGACTTTATTAAAGATTTAAGTGTGCCGTGTTGCCGGCTTAGAATAGTGTCACTCCAAGTCTTCCCGTGGAAGTCGTAAGTGGCGACTAAGGGAATAAAGGCTTGTAGTATTGTTAGGCGATGGGCTTGCAACCTGGGTAGTGATTCTGTAAACAACGCCGGTCGTGCGGACTGTCGAGTGATATCCAAGCGGCGAGATTAAGTAGTCCCGTCAGTGCGAACAAAACACATTGTAGTGCGTGCATTTTCAATTTAGCAGCACGATGGGTCGAACGTAGAAGGCTGCTTTTTTTTCGAGTTGTTGGTTATCTTGTAGCTCTGCCTACCCCGATCTGGGGATGAAGACGTGAGTATGTATGTATGTGAGATCAACTGAACAATAATAGTACATTGTGTATTAAGGGTGGTAAAAAAAGAATTACAAACGAGAGTCTGTTAGAAGCCCGAAGCCGTAGGCTGAGGGCTTTAATGACTCGAGCTTTGTATTTCCTTTACCACCCGTGTAACAGAGGGGGGCAGCTATCACTGGAGGCAGCTTAGAACATATGCGTTCAAAGACGTATTTTTAGTGCGATTATGGTCCTAATCCATTTTTTGGGCTCGCAACACTGACCCACACAACTGTCACTAGACAGATTTGACGTTTGACAGACATTAACGAACCAGTAGCATATTTTGATTTCGATGTCATCCGTTACCGGATTTGCTCCCCGTGTGTAAGGATTTTCAGGCTGTATTTGAAGGAAGCGGTAAGTGAAACTTAATTTATTCGAAAGTACAATTTATTAGCTTTAGTGACAATGAATAAACAATCAGAATTTGCCATAGTTTTGGAAGATATCGATGTTTATTTTTTTAAATAGGTGTTGGGGTAGTTTTGAAAAAAATATAGGAGGCAGTTTTGATTAGCAGTCTGTTCAAAACTACCCCGGCCATAAGAAATGTTCATATCTGCCCCGATATAAACTGACATGTAGGCACGTAAACTAAAATAATATCTTAGTTATATCAGTAAACGCTCATAATGCATCTACCTGAATTAGTTAGTTTTGTACTTATTACGTTTAGTCTTGTTTGGTATAATATTTATGTCAATTATTTATCTACAATATTACTGTATATAAATTTAATTAAATCGTTTTAATTTATTGGTTTATTTGTTTGCAGGTAAAAATGGTAAGGAATTACAAAAAAACATTTGATGTATTATTATTTAGCAACAGCCAAAAGATAATAAATACTGAATTATTATCCCCTGTTACATTGTTGGGGTAGTTTTGAACAATACTGTGTGCAAAACTGCCTCAGGGGGGCAGCTTTAGTAGCATTTCAATACTTTTCAAAAGTACCCCCCTGAGGCACCTTTGAACACTAAAAAAAATACTTCTGTACAAAACTACCCCCTCTTAGTTATAACTGCAAATTATACGAGTAAAATGTTAATACGACCATTTCTAGTGACTAACTGTACTAAGTACAGGTAAAAAAAACACGTATATCTCGATATTGTTGCCTTACAACCCTTATTTCAAATCTGCCCCAAGTAAATTCAAAGCTACCCACGCTTGGGGCAGTATTGAACATTATTCCTTAAGTTGCAAAATTCTGAATTGTGCCGTTGTCTTTAGCTTTGGACATGTGCAAATGCGTTAACTACATAGGTTAATAACATACGTTGTTGTGTAGAGGCTCGAAACTGGTTTTTATGGGTAATATTTTGAAATACGTCAATGAGTGTAAAAAATGTACCAGGCTGCCCCCCTCTCCCCTACAATGTTTTTCATCACAATTGCGAGGAAATGAAATAAAATCAGACAAAAGATCATATTTTTTACTTATTAGCGGCAGACTACATCATTGTCTGTGACTTACCACAGATAATGTCAAACGTGTTTTGAGTCCGATTCTAGTGACACATGAGATCAATAGTTTGTTATGCGAGATTGTTAGGAAATAGTATTCAACTGACATTTCATCTCGAATGAAACTTCATACCGAATGGCACAAGAATTGGGGTCCTGACGTATTGTGATAGTTTGAGTCCACGCATAATATTTAAAAAAAAAGCTATTACGCACTTAAGTAACGTAATGGTAAAAAAAAGGCACGTGGGTATTATTTTGGATTTACGGTCGATTTTTCTAGCATGTTAGGACACTATTTACGAGCAAGTGTGATGAAATAGTACATTACTTAACAAGGGCTGTAAAAGAAAGAAAGCCCGAAATCGCAGGTATTTGAGACCCGAGCCGTAGGCGAGGGTTGTAAATATGCGATAGAGGGCTTTCTTTTTTACTGCCCGTGATGAGTACACAATTTTACGTCTTCACCTGGCCACAATGCGAGTTTACCCGTGCGCGCAGCGTGCGATAAAACTCACATTATGGCCAGGTGTTACGTAAAGTATTTTTCGCATTTTTTGCAGTTATATCGTAATGTTATGTGATATTACGCAGCAGTTTAGACTAACTTTTCATTCTGTCGACGATATGAAGATCCGCCTTGTATGAACACGAAATAGTATTCCTAGTATATTATTCATACAAAGATAAGTACACGTTATGTATCTAAACCTAAGGGATAATATCTGGGGTCCTAGTGAAAAAGTGTATAAGTCTTACGAAGATTACGTGAAAGTTTAGTATAGTATAAGTAGGTACTCTTTTTTAATACGAGTTAAGTCGACTTGTTCCCTTTTATGTTGGAACTATATGTATTTGTATGAGTTTAATAATGTTTTACTAAATATTTTGCAAATTAAGTAGTAACTAGTAGTCTATCGTAATTATAAGAGATTAGAGTAAAATACGACTTTGCTTGAGTAATATTTTTCAATGTTTCATTTTAACAGCAAATAATAAGGTTAGTCATACTCATAATTTAATAATAAAAGAGAAGTACTCGTTGCATCATAAAAAAAAAAACAAAAGTATAATGTAACCTCTTTTATTTAATAAGCCCATGTAACTTACGTAACATGTAATGGTTTCAGCAGAAATAGGTTATTGCGAAATGAAAGTTTGTAAAATGATATGGTTGTACGAACCCTATTTGTTTGCGACATGTCATGTCATGTTCCGCAGTCTATTCACATCGTTGCCAGTTTGATTTAGACTATTTTTATTTTTACTACCAAATATAAACATGGTCTTGGCACGGAAATGGAATTTTAGTTCACCGTTTGTTATTGCATCTCTTTTATTTTCTTTGTTCGTTTGAATAATAACATGAACCAACGCTAGCTCATAAACGTGATGCGGCATAAATTCTCACTTAACACTCAGTAGCTGATAAGAAAATACTTTCTTTCCACTATCAATGTTTAAACTAAAAGCTGGAGTGAACGAACTAATCGGTGAGAAAATAAAGCTCTTAACAAGAAGTAATAGTAACTCACGCCAGATTACGGCTACTGAAGTTGTTAAAACTCTATAAAACTGAGAGGATCATTTATATTTGATGACCAGTGATGTAGGTGTGTTCACACATGAGAACGTGAAATGGTGTTTAGATAGTTGCCAGAAGTTGTTGCTAGCATTGAACCGAAAAGTAACTTCTCAAATTGTGAAAGTTTCTTATGATAAATTCTTGGAAATTTCTAAGAATATTCTTAAATTTTGTATGGAAAGAGAACATGCTGAATGCTCTCAAATGTTTCCAATAATATTCTCAGTAATTTCTTAAGAAGATTTCTTAACTTCTGAGAATGTTCTGCAACTTGTACATTGCTAGTTGTTTGCTATTTGATTTGTAATCTAATGAGAATGCACAAATCTTCTCAGTTTAATGTTTAATTTAAGCGAGAGAATCTTGAATGACTCGCATAACTAATTGCTGTACGCTTTACGGTTACCTACAGCACGAGTTGGTTCGTCTGATTTATTATTAGTCTTTGGTATTTCTCGTGCTTCTTAGAAACATGAGTGACAGAAATAGTAATAATTATATTTAATTAATTAATAATTTAATTAATATTTAATTAATTAATAATTATATTAAATTTTCTTCGGTTATTGACTATGAGATACTACTTATTGGATAAGGAAGGAAAAATATAAATAGGGAAATATCAGATTTAATGTCAGTAACGATTGTCATCTATTTGCGCCAACACACGTTTGATGTGTCATCTGATAAAGCGCGACAGTTGCTTCGTAAACATTCTGGAAGGAAAAGTCTTAGGAAAAAAGGACAAGACGACTTAGACTGTGTTATTTTGGCAAAATAAATACTTAATGGCGTGTCGTTTTGGAAGATGTAAAAGCTGACAGAGAATAGCGGAAACTGACAATTATTCCATCACATGACAATGGCGTCATAAGTATGCAGACGTAGGGCTCAAGCAATGGACGTCGAACTGATTTGTCGATGATCTTGATAAATTATCCTTTTATTCGACGTGCCTATTTATTTTGTACAATAGCACAATTATTCAGGCTTCCTGTTATTTCTAATAAGTCCAATAAAACGTGACTTAGATACAATCAAACAGACAATGTGAAGTTAATTGCTATTTGATCCATCAAAACTGTAAAGCAGCTCCATCCGGGCATTAATTTTTTGTAAGACATGGAGTGGCACTATTCTATCTAACCCGGCAACTACTCGAGCTCTCTTAACATCTTCGTATTAAATTGGTGGGATAAAACAATTTGCCTCTTTGACCCTCGGTAATACGTACGCGTACGTACTTACAGGTCATCGGTTACCCTTTTCAAGCCTTCGGGCCTAAATAAAGAAGCATTAAAGAGAATATTTACTATGTAAATACATTTTTAGATACCTGAAGCCTCGTCTAGGCCCCCAGGGAGGTACAGTCAACTACAAAGAGGTGTATCCACTTGTTCACCTTATTGCATTGTAATAAAGTCCAAAAATGGATACATCTCTATGTCGACTGTACCAGATAAAGAGAAACCTTGTTTATGTTTATTTAGGTGTGGGAAATATTGTTTATTTAGAACCTTTTGGGGCGCGGTGAGAAATGTTTTGAGGAGATCGATCGGGGTGATAAAAAAAAAGACAAAAGACATTTATTCAGTAAGTAGGCCGTACGGGCACTTTTACACGTCAAGAATCTACCAGCGCTTCCCAAGAGGAGACTGAAAAGAAACGCCGCAAAAAACTCAGCAGTCAGCCATTTTTAGTCATGATAATAGTTCGTTAATATTAATTTATTGTTGTGTAATACCGACAGCGATGGTGAATAAATTGGACGTACAATTAGGGGTGTAATATTCTCTCATTTACCGTCGTTAGCTGTGCGAGGTTGCGCAGCGCTGTGCAAGGAAAAAAATCCACCAATAGGATTACTTAATTTTCCTAGGCTCGCTCAGCACAGCTCCGCTATTGGTGCATTTTTACCTTGCACACCGCTCTTCGCACAGTTCTGTTGGATACTCTCCTTTAAACTAAAGTTCTAAATTAAAATAGTTTAGTAACATTGTCGTAGGAAGTTAATGATAAGTTTAACTTTGATTACCTGATTCCGGCCAAGCAGAAATGTGATTTTAGCAGTGTATTTATGTTTCTTTGCCAGTATGTCTATCTGTTCTCTTGGGTAGTTCCTAAAATCTTTCTCACGTTTAGACTATGGTGAGGTGACATTACGTTAAAACTAACAAGGCGAATAAGACTAGCTTTATATGCTGAGTGGGTATTCATGTTATGATTTAAAAAATGACTGTCTGTTGAGTTTCTTGCGGCGTTCCTTCCGAGCAGTGGTGGTGGTAGATATTTGACGTGTCTTTAAATGTAAAAAAATACTTATTATATTTGGTTTTGTACCAAATAAATGTATTTTTCATTTTGTTATTATCACTTGATTTTGCATCATAATCATACTTAGTACTCATCATTAGTATTTCCGTGGTCTGTGATAGTAGCAGACAGTATCACAAGGTTATATTATGGCTCATTTGAAGTCCCTGATAGTACTTAGTTATTTTTATCAGGTCTTCGAGTGGTAGGTACTTAACTCAATGGTAATGTCATCATTCAGTAAGTCCCATTTGAATCATCTGATAATGAATTGCTATTGTCTTCGCTTCCACGACTCTCGACAAAAAACAACGGCTCAGTAAATTACATAATTATTCTTATTAAGGCGATACCTGCTGTGATAATGCATCTTTATAAAGCAGACGTCAATATTTTTTCAAAACTGGCCAATAAAGTGCAAAAAATCCACTGAAATAAGGTGAGAAAATGTAAACACATCTTTGACTTCGTAACGTATAGTCACCGTCAATAGAACTTGCAAAAGATGTAAACAAAACCAAACGAACCAATTCACTATGATAACTCGATAATCACGTACTTTTCAAGATCAAGTGAGGTTTTTGCATTGATTTATACACTAGATTATTATTTTCATATTAAGTTCAAGATGAAATAAGTATTAATTATACGTTTTTTTTAATATAAATAAGCTTGGTGAATATTTGAGGTTATGTGTCAAACGTTAGAAACTAAATAATTTGTTTACATCGTCCACAAGTTCTATTGTCGGCGACTTTATGATGCGATAGATCATCAGATTACGATAATCCTATCCAGTCTGACTGTCAGTTTTTGATAATCGCTAGTGTTAGTGGATTTTTTGTGTAGTGACGCGAGTTCTCAGTTCTTGTTTCATTTCATTAAGGGCTTATTTTTCAACCTCCAGATAGGTAGCTCTATTTAGATGATACAATGTTAGTTCAGACGTGAGTTTTTTTACATACATACATACATACATACCTTCACTCCTGTCTCCCAATGGGGTAGGCAGAGATTTATGGGGTTGAGTTTTTTTAAATTTCAGTTCAAGGCCTTTATGCGCCTTAATAAGGATTCCCAGGGAAAAATATTCATCGCGTTTTTTCTCAGTTATTAGGTCAAACTAAATTTGTGCCTCTCATTATTTTTAATTTATTTAATTTTCTTGTTCGCGTGAAGAATGATAAACAGTTAACTTTCATATTCCTTTTGAGTACAGTCGAGAGCAATTAACCTGTGCTTAATATTGTTTTAGAATGGTATTTTTGCCCTCTTAATCGTCTAGTAATAAAAACGTAATGAGCGTATCAATTTTTTTTTAGGCTACTTCTGGCTGAGATATTATGGCAGGTGACTTTTACTGTTGACAATAACTATACAGTATTAATTAGTTTATTAATGTGATTAATATAATGACATTAACTAAATATATTGACAATAACTCTCTTTGTGTAATTTAATACGTGCGCGTAAAATAACTTGGTTTACATAAATAAGTCTTATCTTATAATCAACACAATTATAAAGCTAATCAATTATTCATAAACCATTCATAAACAAACACGAAATCTTTCAAACAATCATTCGTAATCTATGGTGGGAACATCATTGACCCAAATGACGTAAAACACATTGACATGTAAAGCCATCATCTACACTATGCTCACAGACTGAAATTCTCCTTTCCATTACACCTGTTATGTACTGTTACGGCATGAGATGTGTTGTAAACTTGTAACGATAGACGGCGCACGTGAGCCACGTACATTTCTCTATAAATATAGTCCAGCGGAAGTTTACCAGCCCTTCCCTTGGATAAACGCCAGCGGACAGTCGACGTGATCGTATTGCGTTCTAGACCGGCCATTTTGATATAGAAGTCATTAAGGTCCGTATTAATAAACTATTTTTTAATAATTTATCAGACAATTTAAGAATTTTGTCGGGAAATAGATTTAAATGTCGGTTAACAACATGGTTGATGGAGAAATGTTTCTACAGTGTCAAGGATTAAGTATGTAAATTTTAAAGAAATATGAAATATATTAAATGTCGATATTGACCATAATAAAATGTATTTATAAATTAGTAATGTAAATTATAAAATTGAATTTGTATATACCTACGACTAACATTTGTACGCCTGCTTGCATGCTGAATACAAGTGCAAAAATAATTATAACACCTTATAATACTGTAGGTATTCTGACAAATAAATTATTTTGATTTGATTTGAATCTCAATTGTAATGCTCGTCTCGAGATGTGTCAAAAGTGACAGTGTTCTATGGTTTGACGTTTACTTTGACGTATCTTGTGACGCGCATCTCAGCCAAGATGAGTTTATTAATACGGGTCTAAATGATTTAACCTCGCGTATCAATGATGCCACATTGAAGATCCTGATAGCATTGTACTGAAGAGCAATTTCTCGAATTGTAAAAGTTCGCCCTCGACACGCTAAGAAGAGGAAAGTTACTTCTAAGAATATTCAAATTGTTGTATCTAGAAAGAACATTTTCAATGCCCCCAAATGTTTTGAATAATTTAAAACTTCTAGGAATACTCTGCAACGTACACATTGCTTTTCTGATTTCGACTTTGTGTAACTCGTCGGCCAGGCTATCGTCCTAGTGCTTTACTTTTTGAAAAAAATAATGAGGTTTTCATTTTTACATACAATTTAATGAAAACTCGCATACTTACTGTACATATAGACACGAGTATATGGCACTGTGTGAAAGTTAGGAAAGGGTGACTCTTCGGCGTTTTATTCTAACCGCCATTGGCAGGTTTATTTTTCTTTTGAATTAAATAGTAACTACGAGGGTAGTCAAATGAAATGAAATCATAAGTGTAAGTATAGCTTCTTTTTACATCAAAAGTTGCTCAGTTATCATATTTCTTGTCAATATATTGAAGACAACAATTACGTAGGTTGAAACGCTTGAATATTCACTCGAAAACGCTAAATAGTACCTACCTACTTGAAAAGTCTTTCTTAATAGCTCGTTAAGCTTTAGTATCTCAATGCCTCGCAATTTTACGTCCTACGGAAAATTTAATAAGTTCCTCCTACATGAATTTATTTCTGACTTTCCGTTAGATAATAACGTACCTAGTTATTTTGCGCTGAAAGACTTCCTTCTATTTATAAAATAAGAAGATTACCATGTACCCAATTACTAGCGAAGCAAGCCCTTTAAATAGAAAACGAATAACGTTGTAGGTAAGTCAAAATATTTAATTCTTCACGGACAAAGTTATTCATGTAATATAATAATTGGGTCGGTTGTCGAAGAATTCGTTCTCGGAATACCTGAGGAAACTTATTATCTAACTCAACAAAGGCAAGTTCGTTGACGACCTCTACGATGTGCCATTCTACGAGATGAACTCTGAAGTGACTCCGCTCATATACGAGTATTATCATGACGAAGAAGAAGGTATAACCATTCCGTGCGAATCCAAAAGAAGGATCTATATATATTATGTGTATGTTCATGCATTGCGACAAGGTTCTAACATTGATAAGTACTTAATCAAAGTACGCTGCCAGAACTCTATGGCAAACCAAATTAAATCGTCCGAAACGCTATAAGTTGCTAGCCAGTTCAAGGGTCTAATGAAGCTGGTAGAGCGACGATGAAATTAATGTTATTCAGATAAAGTTCTGTTTTGTTTTGCCCTGTAGCATATTTCAGAACATTTTGGTCTCATTTGCACGAAAAGTTTAATAACGATCTTTTCGTTACAAATATTGAATTGCTTTCAAAGAGCTTTGGTAATGTTTGTTATTGATTGATGCTGAGCGGTTTTCCTGTATTGACTGTCATCTTGAGTCCACGGCCTTAAACTAAAATAAATGTTTAACAATTTAGTACCTAATGAATTGTAATACGAGAAATGTGGGGCTCCGGAGGCAACCGAAACCACAATGTTAACAGCCTTAAGAGATGAATCGAATCCACTGTAATGTTTAATTTATTAACGCGATAGCCGCAGCTCCAAAGTTATTGGGAGCTATATTAATGCCCTGTGTTTTATAAGATATGTATCTCATTTTATTATTATATAATATAATGTAAAGAAATCTTTGAATGCTTAGTTTATGTAATGATGTTAAAGAAATTTAATAGAATAACAACGTTTTACTGGAGAGGATGTCAAGAGGATATATAACAAGACTTCCTTATTATTAATAAAGTTTTTTTCTCGAAGCACGCGCCGCTATGACGCAGCTTCCGGTTTCCATTAAACGGCTTAAGTGACGAACAAATTATAGAGAGCCAAGAGTGATGACATTAAACTTTATTATTTGTTAAGTATATCCTTTTTAACCTTTTTATATTTTTGTTTAATGGTATAGGACAGATTGGAGGCCTGTGCCCGGAGTGGAACACTATTACAGAGTATAGAAGCTTTTTAGTGGTGTTTTTGTTTTATATAATCATTACATAGTATAAAAAAAGTCCTTTCCCGCCGTCTGTCGCTATGTATGTATTGTACGCTTAGATCTTTTAAAATTACGCAACGGATTTTAATGCAGTTTTCATTAATAGATAAAGTGATTCAAAAGGAAGGTGTTTATGTATAAAACAACTTGATTGCGTACGAATGTTATAGAAAACTCACATAAACCGAAGCGAAGCGAGGGCGGGTCGCAAGTAACTAATTAAAGAATAAATAATATTTATTCAGTAGTCGGTACGTAATATAATAACAGTAATAACATCTCGGGTTGTGTGTGTTTCAAACACGTAATTAATTAACCTTAACTGCCTTTGGTTATATCTAATTACCGTATCCTTTACAGCACATAAAAAAAAGAAACACTATTTAAATCTACTTTTTAGAATTTAGTGATAGTTAAGTAGAAAACCAAGTTTTAAAACTATTCATTCACTACATGAATAAATTAGTCATGGTTTAACAAATAACTATATTGATAATAAGTACCCTAGGTGCTCTGCGGTCGACTAATGACGAAGCAAAGTTCTAATTATTTTATTAAAGTCACAACGTTAATTACTCACCAATGACTTGTTATGAATAGTTTTATACTGGGAGGCACACGAAAATAAAAATAGCGTGAATCGGTTACAAATGTTTTTAATGATTTAGGGTAGGTATTATAATTATAGATGTGGCCCGCGACTCCGTCCGCGTAGAAATTGTTTAGCGCTGTTCCTTCGGAAACTATCCTATTTTCTGAGAAAAATTGAATCGTTCCCTGGAATAACCTGTCTCCGTAAATTTTATTGAAATCGGTTCAGTGGGCTAATGTGGTGAATTACGTGCATGAAGTGCTTTTTGACCTTGCAAAAGTGGGTTTTGTAATGTCACTTTATTGTAAAAACATAATTTGTATATTTTAAGTCTTTTGCGTTCCGTTTCACACATCACAGTATATGCAAAGAGTCGGGAAAGGAGCGAAAAATGCCGAGAGAACGGAAAATGAAATTAAAGGGGTTTTGCATGTTACTGGGATTCATAATTAAAAAATATTTTCATTATCTTTCAGACAATAAATACTTATTTCTATAATTACATATTACATAAAATCCATTTTTAAAGATAGACTGCTACACATTCCACATATTCTTTTACTTGTATTATGTAGCTTTTTTGTACATAAAATCGTTACTGAAATATTTTATACTAGCGACCCGCCCTCGCTTCGCTTCGGTTTATGTGAGTTTTCTGTAACATCCGTTCATGAAACAGGATTTATAACAGGATAAAGATCTAAGCATACATAGGGACAGACAGCGGAAAGCGACTTTGTTTTATACTATCTCTCAAGGGTTAGCTGGAAGAGATCCCTTAAAGGGATAAGTTCGCCTTTGTACATAATTTTTATATTAATTGTATTGTTATGGTTTTTCTTTTGTACAATAAAGTGTTTACATACATACATACATACTATGTAGTGATATATTATTCAATAAAAACTGTTGTTTTCTTTCGGTGCGTCCCAATTTGTTTTTGACTCGTTTCGCGGCTTCATACGGTTCTTGTTTTTTAATTCTACGACCGTGGGTGAATGTGGGCTTTAATAACACTTAATAGAATTGGCAGAAATAATTGAATTAAGTGGACAATTGACAATCGCCGACCCGCACCTACGGGCTCAGGATATCTTTTAACAAGGATTAACTTGATCGTAACCATTTTGTTTGGCAAATGATTTGTCACTTAAACTCAATGTTTAACATTACATACAGGCATTCCTTCACTACCAGAGAAGTAACAATCAGCAGGCCTAGACAACTAGCATTCTATAATAGCTAATGATTTTCGTGGACTGTCAAACGTATCTCACACACGGCAGTACTAACATGTATATAATCTGTGGCAGTGTGTCCGAACTAGTTCGTAGCATAGATATAGGAAAACATAGATCCCGTGTAGTCAATTGTCAAGCGTACCACCATTTTCTTCTGTGTACCTACAACACAAATTGTAACCAATATTATTGATAAACCGCACATCAAACTTACGCACACTAATGCATATTTACACATAGACACTTTCTTTCTTTCTTTTTGAAATTCATTTGTAACAATTGCGAAGAGTACTATTCTATTAGCTGTTTTTACTCCCTCTATGGTTCGTAAAAATAGCCGAGCGACTGTGGTGTGGTGCCCTTAAAAGTCCCTGTAAGATGACGTCAAATCTCAAAGACCACTTTGATTCCCATTACGTAAATCAATTCAAATCTAGTAAACGTCCCGCCGCGGCTATTTCCCGCGCTGATGTCAGTACCAACCTTTGTTCCCGTTGGTATTTATAATTACCCTGAATACGTCTTCAAATTAAACCAGTTAATAATCGTTTGTTACAAGGAAGCCCTAGATTGAAATTAAGTCCGCTGCGACCTTAATTTATTACAACGCCGTTTGTAGCCGTTTGTCTCCGTAAGTTTATGCTTGTAAAGAGATCTAATAGGGCCTTTTATAGCATTTATAAGACCAAATAAACAAGTTGAAAATTTTAACTTTTGACTTCATCAACAGATCCACAAATCTTATAATGTTATTGTCTGTCATTAATTATGTTAACATATTTAGTCCAAATTACAGCCCATTCTAATAACTGGGACTGCTTTAAAATTGACTGACAACAGGCAAGAAGAGACAAGTGTTGTTAAAAGTTAGCATTGAACAAGGTTTTAGAATTTCGACTCGATTATAACTCTGGCTGAACAAAAATAAACACGCTTGCAGTATCGTTCTCGCCTGCACTTGTTAACGAATCGCAACCATAAACTCTTAACATTATTGCGTATAATATTAAATTTTCAAACCGTTTAAGGTATGTTAGGATTCCTGAGCTCGGCAAAGCTAAGGTGGAATGAAGTGGGAATCTACATCTCCGCTCCACCCGAGCTCTGTATATTTACTCTCGAACCGAACTCATTTGAAAATCGTACAAAATTTATATGTCTATGGCTACAAACACTGTCATAACCACATTCAACAACTGACTGTATCCATTGTATATAAATATGTAGCTACTAAATTGATTTGCTCCAATTAGACGGTTTTATTGTATCTTAATTAGTTTGCTAAGGAGGCATTTTATTTAGCCGCATTTGTCCCTTATCAAAGCTCAGTCTGAAATTCATCAACTACATCCTGCACAGAAATTCGCAATTCAAATTGACGTAATATTCCAGCATTGCAACCGCATCCCGTCTATTTCAGTCACATATCTGGGTTAACATTATTTTGCGTTTCGACACCATGCTGTTACGTCACTAACGCAGGCAGGTGTCTCTAGTTTCTACTTTAAGTATTTAAAACATATACATAAATAAAAGGTATTTTTAGTGAACATCTATGAGAAATTATTTATTTTACAACAGGCACTCATATTACATAATAGTTTCTGAAAAAAAACTGTTCCATAACTAATTGAGAGATTAGAAGTATTTTTGTAGGTACGAGTACACTTTAGAAAAGTAATATTTTCTTATATTTTGATTTTCATGCTTTTTTTCTAGAATTATTTTGCAAGGTTAGGACTCTTCGATCTTTTTATCAACATCCACCATCGTCGTTGTAGGACCAATGTGTGTAAGTAGGCACATGAGGAAGTAAGGGGTGAGTAGGGACACAACCTAAAATGAAGCATATGTCACTAATTATAAGACTGAAATTATTTCCTATAGACGCAACGTTATGGTCCATTTAATATTTGTTCTTATTTGTAACAAGTTATGACTTATTTAACGTTGTTTTACGGTACTTGAATGAGGGCCAGCAAGCCTATTTTTCGGAATAGTTTTTGGTTTTGGCAAACATCTGTAACCCTCCCTAACGAATTAACCTCTACCTATTTAAAACTAGAGACTAAATATAATAATTAAACTATGTATTAACTTTCTACCTAAAAATATACAGAGTAAGCATGAATACATACTATTGTTGAATTGGCCATATGATCATCTAGTGTCTAAGAACCTACATTGTGAAACCGTTTAGTTAGTAACCTAAGAACTTTTCATGCATATAAGAATGGTATAGTTATTTAAATAAAACCTAGCTCTTTAGCCTACAAGATTAAGTGAGAATTGAAGGGAAATAATAAAAGAGAATGAATATTGGTCTTATAACTAATAAAAGTTCAGTCAAAGTCTTTGGGTCTATTTAGTGATTGTTAGGATGAAAACTGGAAAGTATGCATAAGGCATTTTATTTTGCGCCTACGGTCAGAGCCCGCGACTCCCCGCTCATGACTGTGAGACTCGACTCCTGACGGGACATCTCTCCAGCGCTGCTAAATCTTTTCTTTCCAGGTGGGATATTGATTTTACAGTCTTTGTCAGCTGTTAATAATAATTTAGTCATGTCATCAGTTTTCAATGGACAAGAGGGAATATTCGCGAAAGCTCCTTACTCCATTGCAGGAGTGAAATATAATATACTAGGAGCTGTATTATTAATGTGTCAGTCATACTGTTAAGATGTAGATAAGTTAGTAGTCAATTAAGACCAAGGTTATGTAGTTTGATATTGTATCAATTTACTGCAGTTTCTATGAAGAGCCTAGTTATAATTATAACAATTATAATTCCTTAAGATGATTGTGACTCTTTCTAGTCATGATGAAAGCTGGATCTGATGAATGCTGGATCTGATGATTTCAATCATAATTTGTAGATATTTGTTGTAGTATGTTCCCGTAGGAATTGGATAGTGATTCCAACTGCTAACAGACTATAAGGCTGGTATACCCTTGAGTAATACCAAGCAGGGGACGTATCCCATAGTGTTAAACAGGGAAATCACTCGTCGTATAATATTCAATGTAGGTTGAGAGAAATCAGTCAATCTCATAATATTCAATGTTGAAGTATAATTGGCTATCTGCCATTGACTAGAAATAATCACATATCATTAGCTAAGGATCTTTGTCCTAGCAATATATTGAGGCGTCCGTTGCGAGCTTACTATCAGGTAGCTATGTTTGATGATATTATAACTGGTCAGTTGCAATATTTGCAGTAGATATTTATTATTATTCATAGGAGAATCCAGATCACTCAGGCTCAATTATTCATTTCAAACGTGGGTATGTGGTACAGTAAAGCTTTCCAGTCTTGATACTATTTGATATACTAAAGTACATTCACAAGAAGGAGTGTCGCCGGCCAACAAGATGCACTTCTTTATGCATAGGTTCCCTTGGGAAAAGCATGATAGTTCTGCTGCACAGGGACTAGCCGGTACCCGTAGGTAGTACGGCCGAGTCGTAACTCAGTTTGAACAGAGAATACCAGCCGATGAAGAGTTGGTAGGAAGACAGTCCAATTCATAAATATGACTTTGAACATTACTTATGAACGCAGTTACTCTGCTTCAGACTAGAAATATTTACTTTCTGATAAGCTTACATGAGCATTATTGGCTAGGAATAAAGTTAAATAGAGTCATATATCAATGATATTATAACTGATCAGTTGCAATACTTGCAGTAGATATTTATTATTATTCATAGGAGAAACCAAATCACTCAGGCTCAATTATTCATTACAAATGTTGGTATATGGTATAGTAAAGCTTTCCAGTCTCGATACTTTTATTTTATTTATTTATTTATTTATTTATTTATTTATTTAAGAACACATACAGTCGTACATTAAAATATGTATACAGGTAATTAAGAAACAATATAAAGACCTAGAGGTTCATAAAAAGTACAGTAATAGGTACTAATAGTTATTTAAAACTAATGTTACTGAAGAAAATTAAAAATGAACAATACTAGTATTTGGTACAATAATTGCACAAAATCTGCCATAGTATGTCGTTGCACAAATTATACAGGAAGAAGATAAAAGAGGGTTCAGAGAAATTATTCTTTAAGTTGTCGCTTGACAATTTTCTTTAGGGTACTAAGTGAACTAACAAATGGGTCAATATCATATAAATGCTCATTAATTAAACGAGGAACTCGTCTGAAGAAAGTGTGTTTGGTGTAGTTAGTACGAGCAAAACTGACATGAAATAATTTACGAGGACGCAAGGAGGGACGTGGAATATTAAAAGTTATGTTTCGTAAGAGATCTGGACACTTAATTTTATTTTTTAAGATTTTGAAAAAGAAAATTGTATCGAGATAAAGACGTCTGTTCTTGAGTGAAATAAAGTTAAAGTATTTCGAAGAATCTTTTGAATTATCAAAAGTTGTTCCAGTCTTGTAGCAGAGTGACTTCAGGAAAATATTCTGAATACGCTCTAACCGATCTATATGAATTTGGTAAAGAGGAGTCCAAACCACGGAAGCGAACTCTAAAATACTTCTAACAAAAGAATAAAATAAAATCTTAAGGGTCTCTGGACGTTTGAACGGTTTACCTATTCTAAGTATCATTCCCAGATTTTTGTAAGCTCGTTTACATATATTATCGATATGAGTAATAAAATTCAATTGGGAGTCCAAGGTGACACCTAAATCTCTGATGATGGACACACGGGCTAAAGATTTACCATTGACAACATAATCAAATCAACTACTTAATACTATACGATACTATTTGATATACTAAAGTACATTCACAAGAAGGAGTGTCGTCGGCCAACAAGATGCACTTCTTTATGCATAGGTTCCCTTGGGAAAAGCATGATAGTTCTGCTGCACAGGGACTAGCCGGTACCCGTAGGTAGTACGGCCGAGTCGTAACTCAGTTTGAACAGAGAATACCAGCCGATGAAGAGTTGGTAGGAAGACAGTCCAATTCATAAATATGACTTTGAACATTACTTATGAACGCAGTTACTCTGCTTCAGACTAGAAATATTTACTTTCTGATAATCTTACATGAGCATTATTGGTTAGGAATAAAGTTAAATAGAGTCAAAATAAGTTGATATCTCCTTAGAACAAAGTTAGGTTTGTTTGAGTAAGTAGTTTATTTCCCAGGTCTAACTTCAATAGTTTTAGTCATAGCGATAGCGGAGTTGGCAAAGTTGAACAAACCCTATAACCATAATAAAATATGCCTAGCTATCCACATTACGTGTTTATAACCCCTGCCTCGATAGCTGCCTTCGCCAACTCGTAGCGCCACCCAAACACTACGTAATCAAATCATAGCAACAAAAGGAACACAAGAACACTAACACAAATATTAAACCATTCCCCTAGCCCGTGCCATGCTAGCGGCCTTCGCTAACTCCTAATGCCACCCATCCATTTCCTAAAGCGTCACACAAAACACATAGCACCAATTATAGAATAAGCACAAACACTAAAAAGGACAGACAAAATGAACGACACGAATACCATCACTCCAACTATCACTCACCACCTCGACGGACGACTGGACCCCAAAAGCCTAGCATCCCCTTCTCGGCCCTTTTATCTATTTTCTTTGTCATGCACACTACGAGATATTCCAGATATCAGAGACTAATGTTAAATCATTCGTATTTCGAGCTGTTAGCTTTTACTTGTCCCGCCATTTCTCCCCTGTTCCTTGCGCGAGTCCCCCGGCATCCCTCCGCGTCGATCGCGAACCATCCCGCCAATTCTGGCTTCATCCACCTAGCCGCATTGTTTAAGCTAACGTAATGAGTAACAAATAAGACTCACTTTCATTTGAATTTGTCTCTTTCTTTTTTTTTTAAATCTAGTTTGGTTTAACTTCTGCTAACTATGTCTAGTTAGCAGAAGAGTCCTTGTTACATTTTATAATTCTTCCTCATTTAATTTATTTAATAAACACAAATAATTAAGTTTGTTTATTATCTGAATATTAATAAAACATTATTATCTGAATATATTAATATTGATATTTATTAATAACTTCAACAATTTTATTTTGTGTTGTAATTGGACATAAAACAACGCCATCTGTACGAATCGGAAGGAACCCGCTTTCCTCACTAGATGCCCGGGAATAAATCTGTCAACTGTAAGACTAGCTGTTAAATAGTTTTCGATTTCCTCCAGAGAGTTCTCTGTTCTCAATTTGTATAAAACAATAATAGCGTTCCTGATTATATTTGAAGTAAGGTTGTATTTCGAGATTCAAAGTTTTTGACATTATGTTTGATTGTAATTAATTAGTTAATTGCAGATATGATGTTATTTAATAACGAATTAGAATATTAATAATAAACTTTAATGTATAACGATTTTTACTCTCGTTAGAGCCTAAACTGAAATGAATTATATTTGCGAATTGAACGGGCATTTCTGGACCGTTCCAATCAACCCCCAAAATTTACACAGGTGGCAAAATTGTTTAACCGGAGGAAATTTTCAAATCTCAAACTAAATTCGTAAATATAATATACTCTACCAATTTGTTAACACTATTTCTCAAATGTAAAAGCCATTACAATAATGGTGAAGTGTGTATTGAAACCAAAAGAATAGAATTTGATTACAGAATGTATCTCTCAACCTGTCGATATGCCAACAATGAACTATCATCACTCTTCGCAAGGAACACAAGGTCTCAGCAAGAGGAACCTGGGTTGTGAATCCAAGTCTACTCTAGTAGTAAAGTTTTGCCGCTTCACAACAATTCGGCGACCACATTGCTCGGTCTGTGAATTTGACTTACATTGCCCAAGCCATAAGTGACCTAACAAAACCCCCCCTCTAGAAACCGAATGCCTTTGATAGCTAAAATGCTAACAATCCGAAAGTTATTATATCCAAATTAAGAGTCCCACCCCGTTTATCAAACTCTATATCCTTTGGAGTATGTTTAGTTGCCGAAAAAATATGACAAAGCCACTGCGGGCTGCCTGTATAGTATGGGTTTTCTATGAAAGCAGACTTAGAAACTGCAATTTGATCTAACCTATTCCACAGATAACCCATTGTTAGTGTAGCGCCTTGAGATTTAGTATTAATAAATCGAATTCCATTTCTAAAGAAACTATTGAATCATTAGGGCCCATACTTTTTCCTTTTTTTTTTGTTGCGGAAATAACGTTCGTCTACCTAATTCCTTCCTCATTCTCACTTTCATACGCCCCCAACAAATCATCGGGATCAATTAGAATGGAAACTTTAAAACTACTTAACTATTTATTAACTTTAATGTACATACATTACCCCTGGTCAATCAATTAATTCACTTTTAAGTAACTACGCATTAAATCTACAGCCCCCTTTCTTACAACGACATGATTATTCTACAACCTTACTTTGGATGTTATATCATATATCTAAACAAACGTTTTTTTTTTGACGTGACAACGTCTTAAATTAGGTTGCGGCTGGGAGTCACTTATGAAAAAGTGTAACGCTCGGTAACGTTACGATGAGTCACCGAACGAGAGAGAGGCCCGCCGAATGCCTTGCGTCTCTCTCCCACTCAACTATGATCGGTCTGCCGCGCGCGCAGCACTAGAGAATTAGGCGCATTGAATCGGCGCATGCTTGTGTCTCTGTCTTTGTCTTTCTCGAACGTTCTTGGCGTTGGAAAAACAAGAAAGCGTCATAATACAAGTTCACACGTGTGGTTAAAGTATCGTCAGCTGTGTCTGTAGTGAAAATGTGGAGTGCTTAGATTCGTCATTTACAACAACTACAACAATAAAGGTAAATAATTGTACACTGATATTTCATTATCGTAAACTATGATTGATTGATTAATTGTTAGATTGACACAAAAGTTGAGAAACTGAGTTTATAGGTTATGTCATACTATTGATAAATGTTGATAGTGTTAAGTAAATTATTAGTTTAAAATTAATTAATTAATTAATTATTATTTTACAAATTTTCATTGATTTCAAATTTATTTAGCAAAAATTTGAACCTTCGATCTGAATAAATGTTTTGATTTTCGAATTGATTCTTTAAAATTACAAATATTAAGAAAAAGTGGCAGATATAAGAAAACTTGATTTAAACTGTGTTGAGCAAGAATTTTAACATCTAATTTAAGTAAATGTTTTAATTTTCAACTTCATCATTTACAATTACAAATTTTAATTAATTTCAAATTTATTTAGCAAAAATTTGAACCTTATCACTCAAATAGGAATTAGTTAAGTTTAAGTTTACATGTACAATGTTTTAGTAAACAAAATATATTTCTATAGTTAAAATTTGTGCAATTCTTATTTTCATTCAATTCCTTGTTCCTATTGTGCAATTTAATTATATTCATATCAATAAATATTCTACCGAGAAAAAGACGTTGTCACGTAAAATCTTCGCCCGTAAAACCGACTTTACAGGCAACCATTTTTTTTATTTATTAACAACTTTTGTCTACTTTATAATAACTAATAACACATTTATTTTTGTCATCCTTTAAAACAGCGTATGATCCTACACAATAGTAATCGCTAATTGTTTTTATTTTATATTTTACTGAATAGATATTATTATTATTGGTACGTTTTTTTAAAGTCTTTTGCAGTTTAAAATAACAAGGTTCAACTTTATTTTAATACGTAAATAAATATCTATGATTATTATTTGTACTCATTACATCACTACTCAACCGTAGAATCCCAAACTCGAGACGATTTTCTGAACAATGAATTCCTACGCTAATCAATTCGCAATATTTACATTAGTACACCGCACCTCCAAAATATTTTTCCTCTACCACTTTGTTTTGTTTTGAATAATACCCCAGTTTTACAATTCATACAACCTGAAACGAGACTTAGACAATAGGCGCCTATGAAACAAATTATACTTCACTCTATTTGTATACTAAAACATAATAAGTGATGTGCTTAAATTTATCAAAACAATATAACTTTAAATTAATTAGATATTCAATGTCCTATTCTGTCTTCTTGTAAATTAATAATTGCGAATTTAAAATATAATTATTTGTTGACAATTGTCAAACTTGACATACCTAACCATATTATAACTACCTTCACCTTATCTCTAAGCTTCATGCCTGCGCAAGAACAAGTCAAAACTCATGATTCCTGTTAGTAAATTTATATTGAAAATAAAATACATAGCTAACGACTACTATTTATGGCTAGTAACCTGACGTCTAACAAATTATCTACTTAACTTACTTAATAACTACATTAACGATGTGTTAATCCTACTTTAAGTTTAACTAGATACTTACTCAATGATTTTATCAATCATTTATCCTAATTTCCGACATCTAAACAAACCTATTGTATAAATAGATATAATATTTAAGTACTCACAGCTAAACCGATTTCGATAAAATCCAATATAGAGACAGCTGAAACTCAGTGCAGTTCAGTACTGACATATAAAGTTTTTTTTTTTTTTTCCGCAAGTATTGATAAACGATTTCCACACAGAGAGAATCCCGGCCAACTAAGTAGTATTGTAATATAAATAACCTTGTTTTTCCCATCCAAACATCAGAGTAAACTTTATGAAAAACGATAACATCTGTAAATCCTTTCATCGACCGATATCGCCATCTTGCGATGATTTGAGTAAACTATTTACCAAAAATGTCAAGTGTTCTTATCGGGTAATATTAGCGCCCCCTAACGGAGATTTAAATAAGTACTAAATCGCCATCTAGCAATGATTTGTGTAAACTATGGCTAACTAAAAATTCAAAAGTTTCGGCCAATATTAGCGCCCTCTAACGGAGATTTGAATAAGTTCTACAACTTTCACCCTATAAAAGTTCAATAAACATTTTAACCTAAACTAAACATACATTATAGCAAAATAATCATACGATTATTTTCCTACTTGAGATGTATCTAACTAATCCGATTTTTAATCCACGAAACTTTACATAGGTATTAAACGTACATCACTAGTATAATGTCAGTGTGAAATATCTCCCGTGACCTAATTAAACGCATACGCACACACACATACGAATTGACAAATTTACATAAGTACATACATTACGTCATGTATTGTAAAAAAAAACATTATTTTTTTCAACAATATCACCCTAGAATCGCTACTTTTTCCATACAACATACTCGTACATAGAACGTTACATACGTTACAAACATAGTGTATTTCCCTATTTATTTATTTTAAACTATCCTAATTATTTGCAACCTTTTACATACACACTATACCTACATACAAGTCATATATTGCAAAACATGTAATAGTACATTGTGTATTAAGGGTGGCAAAGAAATAATTACAAACGAGAGTCTGTTAGAAGCCCGAAGCCGAAGGCTGAGGGCTTTAATGACTCGAGATTTGTATTTATTTTACCACCCGTGTAACATACAATGTTTTTCATCACAATTGCGAGGAAATGAAATAAAATCAGACAAAAGATCATATTTTTAACTTATTAGCGGCAGACCACAGATTATATGATATATGTCTCGGCAGACTACATCATTGTCTGTGACTTACCACAGCTAATGTCAAACGGGTTCGGAGTCCGATTCTAGTGACAGTCGAGATCAATAGTTTATATGCGAGATTTTTAGGAAATTGTATGCTACTGACATTTCATCTCGAATGAAACTTCATATCGAATGGCACAAGAATTGGGGTCCTGACGTATTGTGATAGTTTGAGTCCACGTGTAATATTTAAAAAAAAAGCTATTACGTACGTTAGAAGCGTAATGGTAAAAAAAGGCCCGCGGGTATTATTTTGGATTTACGGTCGATTTTTCTAGCATGTTAGGACACTATTTACGAGCAAGTGTGATGAAAAATAAAATAATTATGTATATTTCAGTTCAATGAGACGACTCAAAATTAAATCGGCAATATGACTCAATTTCTTCACAACAGTTTTTTAATCTATAGTGATTTTCTATCATTAACTTTCAGTTTACCCCTTTTTTTGTTTTCATCAAAATTATTGTAATTGAAAACCTACTTCAAGAAAATAATAATTCTAATCATTTAATTAACTTCACATTACACCTATATTTTATTAGTGGACTTTCTTATCAAAAATGTTTGGGTTTCTGAACGGGTAGAGACAGACGGACGCCGTTGCACTTGACAGCTATCTATTGTTTATTTTTATCATCTATGGCTATCGTACGTCAAAATAAAACTGAGGACCTATGTTTAACAAATTAGTTGTTATTATACTAGTATTAACTTAGTTACTATTATGTAATAGACTGTGTTTAACTCCTGATCAGCTGATCACATAGTGTAATAATTGTACAAACTGAGGTGGACAGTAATGGAATGTGTGCCCGCGCCCACTAGACGATCACGGCCTATCTTACTAAAAGGAGTACTATTCGTAAAACGTAAGTATATGATCGACGACTTTTACTATTATAAACTATTTTATGTATTTGTGAGTTAAAACTTATAATATTAACGCTACTGCATGTTGCCTCACGCAACTCTTTTATCTTGTCCTTTCCTAAAATTTGATTACCCAATAAAGATACCTAACCTACCTAGTTTACCTGGTAGTAAGTAAAGTTAGTTGTGATTTTTACCTAATGTTGTTTTAAGTAACTAATTAAATGTCTTTTTTGTTTCAGCCTGCTTCGTGAAATAAATTCCCCGCTGATATTTTAAAGAAAAATGTATCTTGCTGACATGACAATGTTAATGAAGGTTTATGTTTCTAGAAGTTAAAACTAAACTATAAAGAATTTTGCTGCAAGCAAGAACCTGGTGAACTAATGCACAACCTATGGGATTTGGTTTCCTGCTTCTGGTTAAACTACTAAGTAATGTGATGTGATAAGAGTTTTACTGCATTTGAATGTTAAAACACATGTTTATACTCTTTTTGCACATTTTCCTTTGTTATGCACTATTCTTGGATTATACAATTCCTACTTATGTGTTTCTTAATTATTTATCTCCTAACATACCTAAGCTAGCATGGTTTGTTTACTATATGCATCGTTAGGCAAATTTTAACTTGAAATAATCTGTTTATAGCATGGTTTTCTATTATGTAAGTGCCTGGTGTTAAAAAGCTTTGTTTAATATACATACTACATAGTTTAATGGGAAATGTTCTATCAACCCCCAGACTTTGCTAATGTGAGAAGTTCCTAAATATTGACAGCGTTACTAGACACTATAATAATTAGTATTCAATCCTTGTTACTAGATACTATAATAATTGGTATTCAATCCTTGTTATTCAACATCAAAGACATATTTTTAAATTTATTAAATAATATGACTTTATTTAACTGAAAACTGAAAAGTCATCATTATTTTCTGGTAAACAATTTTAACAACCCCCAAATTAGAAAACTTTGTAAACTTATAAATTAGTGTCTTAGCAATTTAAAAAAAGATGGTGTTTTCTAAATACATTACCTAAACTTCTTACTTAATACATACTGAAAACAAAACATACATCGGCCCAGCTAAGTTCTCAGTTAAAACTATCCAACCCCCCGTCTCTTAGATTAATGACATAGTCACTAAGTACTATGATATTGAATAATAAATCCATCTGTGAGATTGTTAAATATCATATCATACATTCTTTTATGAGCCACTGATTTAATAGTTAACTACTGTTTCTTGTTCATAAATGCACCTATCAAGTCGCTTAAAAACCAGACTTGTATATCTCCCCTTTTAGCTATTTTCCAGTCTAGCCTGAGATACACTCTTAATATATTTGCAATGAAAAGAAGAATCATACACTTACGTTATATCTGAATTATTTAAAATGGTAAGTTAAAAATATAGTTAACAAAGTTAAAATCGTTTTTTTCTTTTAATATGATCGCTAGACAAAGGTAATATAGAACACATGCACATACTGCTAAGTTTTTTTTTTCTTTTTACCCTAAACCTTTTATGGTAATATGTAACTAAATAAATAACTAACTAATTATTTTGTAAAGTTCAAATGTAAAGCTAAGAAAAACATACTAAAATTTAATAATTAAGTTCTACCCTAACAATTCCTAAATAAACTTGTAAGTATATCTATAATATATTATAATTTGTTTCTGAGTCATGGATGTCTTCTATGTATTTAAGTATATATTTATCTATATAAGTATTTATATCGTTGTCCAGTACCCATAGCACAAGCCTAGAGCTCAGTTTGGGACTAGGTCAATTAGTGTGACATAGTCCCCTGATATTATAATTATTAATATTAAACAATGAACTCTTATAATTTTAACTACCTTTTATTGGTTAAGTTATTTTTAACTATTGAAATAATTTTCCTAAGATTTTAAAGTTTTATTTTTTTATTTACCTGCAGTGAAACTTAATAGAAAAATACAATTATACATTTCTTATACTTAGCTAAAATATTTTTAATTCAATCGTAATTAATAAATAAATAAATTAAAGATGACTTTTAGATATTAGTGAAGTACTCATTTTCAATCATTGCATTATACTAAATTATTTAATATTTTAACCATAGCAACTTTTTTTTTTTTCAATTGTGTCTTCGCTGTATTTAATCTGTCTGTGTCAAATAACAATGCCCTATACCTATCTAACCAAATTAGCTTTGCTTAAATTTTTAAAGTTAGTGAAGTGTTTCATCTAAATTGTAAGAGAGTCGTTCTTATAGAACAAATAAGACGTACCTACCCGTACTTAGCTACAAATAAGATGTATCGTGTTAACCTGGACTAAAACTTTTTTCGTTTATCGTGACGGTGGCAGATAAAGCGGACGAGAATACCAAGACATGATGATGATGATGATGATGGACGTATTAACAAGTGTTACACCAAACCTAACTATAGTGAAGTGTTTAAAGCGTCTGAGAATCTAAGAAACTTTAATGCAACCTAACCTTTTGTATTGTTTTTGAATTATAAGTGACGTTTTTAAATTTGAGTTTAACTTATTTAACAACTAACCAATATCATTAACTATACCATATCTTATACCACTATCCATTCTCACGGCACCAAATTGTACCTACCTAACACATTCTTACTCTTTAAACTATTTACTAATAAATTTAATTGGTAAAAGTGTAATAACAAAGTTCTTTATCCTGGTCACGGCATACTAAATTGTAACCCTCCCTAACGAATTAACCTCTACCTATTTAAAACTAGAGACTAAATATAATAATTAAACTATGTATTAACTTTCTACCTAAAAATATACAGAGTAAGCATGAATACATACTATTGTTGAATTGGCCATATGATCATCTAGTGTCTAAGAACCTACATTGTGAAACCGTTTAGTTAGTAACCTAAGAACTTTTCATGCATATAAGAATGGTATAGTTATTTAAATAAAACCTAGCTCTTTAGCCTACAAGATTAAGTGAGAATTGAAGGGAAATAATAAAAGAGAATGAATATTGGTCTTATAACTAATAAAAGTTCAGTCAAAGTCTTTGGGTCTATTTAGTGATTGTTAGGATGAAAACTGGAAAGTATGCATAAGGCATTTTATTTTGCGCCTACGGTCAGAGCCCGCGACTCCCCGCTCATGACTGTGAGACTCGACTCCTGACGGGACATCTCTCCAGCGCTGCTAAATCTTTTCTTTCCAGGTGGGATATTGATTTTACAGTCTTTGTCAGCTGTTAATAATAATTTAGTCATGTCATCAGTTTTCAATGGACAAGAGGGAATATTCGCGAAAGCTCCTTACTCCATTGCAGGAGTGAAATATAATATACTAGGAGCTGTATTATTAATGTGTCAGTCATACTGTTAAGATGTAGATAAGTTAGTAGTCAATTAAGACCAAGGTTATGTAGTTTGATATTGTATCAATTTACTGCAGTTTCTATGAAGAGCCTAGTTATAATTATAACAATTATAATTCCTTAAGATGATTGTGACTCTTTCTAGTCATGATGAAAGCTGGATCTGATGAATGCTGGATCTGATGATTTCAATCATAATTTGTAGATATTTGTTGTAGTATGTTCCCGTAGGAATTGGATAGTGATTCCAACTGCTAACAGACTATAAGGCTGGTATACCCTTGAGTAATACCAAGCAGGGGACGTATCCCATAGTGTTAAACAGGGAAATCACTCGTCGTATAATATTCAATGTAGGTTGAGAGAAATCAGTCAATCTCATAATATTCAATGTTGAAGTATAATTGGCTATCTGCCATTGACTAGAAATAATCACATATCATTAGCTAAGGATCTTTGTCCTAGCAATATATTGAGGCGTCCGTTGCGAGCTTACTATCAGGTAGCTATGTTTGATGATATTATAACTGGTCAGTTGCAATATTTGCAGTAGATATTTATTATTATTCATAGGAGAATCCAGATCACTCAGGCTCAATTATTCATTTCAAACGTGGGTATGTGGTACAGTAAAGCTTTCCAGTCTTGATACTATTTGATATACTAAAGTACATTCACAAGAAGGAGTGTCGCCGGCCAACAAGATGCACTTCTTTATGCATAGGTTCCCTTGGGAAAAGCATGATAGTTCTGCTGCACAGGGACTAGCCGGTACCCGTAGGTAGTACGGCCGAGTCGTAACTCAGTTTGAACAGAGAATACCAGCCGATGAAGAGTTGGTAGGAAGACAGTCCAATTCATAAATATGACTTTGAACATTACTTATGAACGCAGTTACTCTGCTTCAGACTAGAAATATTTACTTTCTGATAAGCTTACATGAGCATTATTGGCTAGGAATAAAGTTAAATAGAGTCATATATCAATGATATTATAACTGATCAGTTGCAATACTTGCAGTAGATATTTATTATTATTCATAGGAGAAACCAAATCACTCAGGCTCAATTATTCATTACAAATGTTGGTATATGGTATAGTAAAGCTTTCCAGTCTCGATACTATTTGATATACTAAAGTACATTCACAAGAAGGAGTGTCGTCGGCCAACAAGATGCACTTCTTTATGCATAGGTTCCCTTGGGAAAAGCATGATAGTTCTGCTGCACAGGGACTAGCCGGTACCCGTAGGTAGTACGGCCGAGTCGTAACTCAGTTTGAACAGAGAATACCAGCCGATGAAGAGTTGGTAGGAAGACAGTCCAATTCATAAATATGACTTTGAACATTACTTATGAACGCAGTTACTCTGCTTCAGACTAGAAATATTTACTTTCTGATAATCTTACATGAGCATTATTGGTTAGGAATAAAGTTAAATAGAGTCAAAATAAGTTGATATCTCCTTAGAACAAAGTTAGGTTTGTTTGAGTAAGTAGTTTATTTCCCAGGTCTAACTTCAATAGTTTTAGTCATAGCGATAGCGGAGTTGGCAAAGTTGAACAAACCCTATAACCATAATAAAATATGCCTAGCTATCCACATTACGTGTTTATAACCCCTGCCTCGATAGCTGCCTTCGCCAACTCGTAGCGCCACCCAAACACTACGTAATCAAATCATAGCAACAAAAGGAACACAAGAACACTAACACAAATATTAAACCATTCCCCTAGCCCGTGCCATGCTAGCGGCCTTCGCTAACTCCTAATGCCACCCATCCATTTCCTAAAGCGTCACACAAAACACATAGCACCAATTATAGAATAAGCACAAACACTAAAAAGGACAGACAAAATGAACGACACGAATACCATCACTCCAACTATCACTCACCACCTCGACGGACGACTGGACCCCAAAAGCCTAGCATCCCCTTCTCGGCCCTTTTATCTATTTTCTTTGTCATGCACACTACGAGATATTCCAGATATCAGAGACTAATGTTAAATCATTCGTATTTCGAGCTGTTAGCTTTTACTTGTCCCGCCATTTCTCCCCTGTTCCTTGCGCGAGTCCCCCGGCATCCCTCCGCGTCGATCGCGAACCATCCCGCCAATTCTGGCTTCATCCACCTAGCCGCATTGTTTAAGCTAACGTAATGAGTAACAAATAAGACTCACTTTCATTTGAATTTGTCTCTTTCTTTTTTTTTTTAAATCTAGTTTGGTTTAACTTCTGCTAACTATGTCTAGTTAGCAGAAGAGTCCTTGTTACATTTTATAATTCTTCCTCATTTAATTTATTTAATAAACACAAATAATTAAGTTTGTTTATTATCTGAATATTAATAAAACATTATTATCTGAATATATTAATATTGATATTTATTAATAACTTCAACAATTTTATTTTGTGTTGTAATTGGACATAAAACAACGCCATCTGTACGAATCGGAAGGAACCCGCTTTCCTCACTAGATGCCCGGGAATAAATCTGTCAACTGTAAGACTAGCTGTTAAATAGTTTTCGATTTCCTCCAGAGAGTTCTCTGTTCTCAATTTGTATAAAACAATAATAGCGTTCCTGATTATATTTGAAGTAAGGTTGTATTTCGAGATTCAAAGTTTTTGACATTATGTTTGATTGTAATTAATTAGTTAATTGCAGATATGATGTTATTTAATAACGAATTAGAATATTAATAACTAGCGACCCGCCCTCGCTTCGCTTCGGTCTATGTGAGTTTTCTGTAACACCCGTACATAAACCAGAATCTATTATACACATAAACCTTCCTTAAGAATCACTCTATCTATTAAAAAAAACCGCATCAAAATCCGTTGCGTAGTTTTAAAGATTTAAGCATACATAGGGACAGACAGCGGGAAGCGACTTTGTTTTATAATATGTAGTGATAAACTTTAATGTATAACGATTTTTACTCTCGTTAGAGCCTAAACTGAAATGAATTATATTTGCGAATTGAACGGGCATTTCTGGACCGTTACACATCTTACAGCCTAATTGTGCAAATTGTGGTTACAGAAACATTAACAAGTTTTTAGAGTTGTAGGTAATTCTGTAACTCTGCCTACCCCACTCCGGGATTACAGGTATGAAGGTAAAATAATGTAGTTTCAATTAAATTCTCTAATTGGTACCAAGTCGTGTTTGCACTAGACCTTAGGGCGGCGTGCACCTGAACGCCCACGCTCGGAACGCCCACGTGCGCTGGAATTCAGCGCCATATTTAAATGGGCTGAATTCCAGCGCACTTTGTATTCCACATGCACTCCACCGGCTGTTCAGACTAATGACGTATATTGATGATATGGCGTCCTATTGCCAAACTGTGGGGTTATTATGACCTATCTGTGCCATTCATTTACGCCGAGGGAAAAGGACAGAATTATGTCACTGCTATAGCTCCGTCCTTTAAGCTCACCGTAAAATGAACTGCATAGCTATCTCATAATAACCCCCTGACCTCGTGCTATCCTGATTTGTATCATCAGAAATATTATTTGAAAGCCAACTAATAATATACGTAATATGTACCCCCGTCCAATATTTTATAAAAAATGTCCTTTTTAGGTACCCAGTCTGGTGCATAGATTGTTTGGTTAGACTGTTCATTATTTGTGTAATGATTGTTAAGAGTTTAAAGTCCAGTAGGGTTTTGTTTTATACGCGGTCATTTATTCATAATTCCAATAATTAAATTAAGTAGTCATTTTAAGCTACCAATGAATTATCTAAACCACATACTTAGCTTTAAAAAGTATTATTGTGCAGTCAGCCATTGGTGTGACTCAAACTGCTTAGTATATTACCTTATTATTACGAATTACCTTAGAAAATGTAACACTGGGTTAAGACACTAACTGGAGTTTGTAAACGTCAGATTCATACGAGGATTGTCATTTTAACTCAAGTTAGTGTCTTAACCCAGGGTTAAACTTTTCGTGCAAAATAAAACAAATTGCCTTAGTCCCAAACTAAGCTCTAGGCTTGTACTATAAGCAATAGACAATGATGAAAAACCTTAAATCAATAAATACATACTTAAATAGATAAAAACCCAATTGCCTTTAACATATTGTGATCGTTATTTATAACTCGGACGCCTTTACAGTCCAGTAAATAAGAGACATCTATCATAACAATTAGGGCCTGTATAATATTCTACTCACTATATTCGTTTGACGATGTGTGTAACCTAATTAGTAGTAACGCTGCTTACAAAGCTCTGTCCCGTCGGTACAAGCCTTGAGTGTAGTTTGGGACTAGATAAGGGGTTTGGGTAAAAGTGTTGTCTCTTGTAAAAGTCATACATTTTCAAGGTGAGCGGCCATTAGTAAAAGTGGTCAATTATGATAGAAAATTTCAAAATAAACATGTTTTGTTACGTAATGTAATACTCTTAAGTGCATCGGAGCCGAGATATTTAATGTTCTTACCTCGGCGTACTTTGAGTACCAAAAACCGAACACTTAAATCTTAATTATCTCGGGTCCGATATTAAAAAACGCCATGAATTAAATATATATATCTATGTGTATTTTGAGGTCCTCTAAATAACAATGTAAAAATCATCAGTGGCCGCTGAAAAAAAATATGACAACATTCTTCAAACAAATTTACCCAATGCCCTTTCTGTGAGATTGTCCCCTGATACTTATTTATTTATGTTATGGTATTGGATTTAACTCGGCCGTCTTTACTGTCAAGTAAACACGAGCCATCGTTTCGTTGACAATTCGATAACATTTCAAAAGCATTAAGATTTTGCCGAGAAAATAAGACCCCCAGTAATGAAACCTATCAAGAATTAAGTAGCCCAACAATTTCTTCCTGGCAATGAAAAAATCGCTAAACATTTCCAACTTTTAATTAGTCATATCTAATAACACGTGTACGGCAGTCTCGTGCCCGAGGGGTAGAAGCAACGTGACCAGTTGTGCAACTCTTTCTTTACGTTTTAAGGGTTTCCGCATAAGGGACTAGGGTTCTACTCTCAAACCACTCACATATTATTTAAAGATGAAATATTAACCGGAAAATTACAGATGTGCAGCATGTTTGCAGAAGGCACGTGAGGTACCGGTAGAGTTATTATGAAAAAAAACCGTCGACCAAAAAAATATATATTTTGCTTTTGGTCTCTGTTCTACTTCGGAAAACCATATTGTTTACATGTTATAATATGTTAACTGCCGTTACTACATCGTAACGTTAGCAATATTATGTTTTTATCGAGTTGAATAGCGAATCTCGCACTTACACACATGGTCATAAAATGACAGGTTTTATCCAAATTGACAAGTTCAATATAACCTAACCCATAGTCTATACTAGGGGTAAAAACCCCTTACTTATAAACGTGGAATAAGCTTGGAAAAATATATTAAAATATATCTGCAATTGTGACATTTGCATCTGTCAGAAAGTGACAAGGCATGGCATAAACTATTCCAAGCTTATTCAACGTTTATAAGTAAGGTGGTTAGGCATTTAAAAAATGTAAACAAACTAACCACGTGACATAGTTCGTCAGCCAATAGAAGACAGTGTTCTGCTTCTATTGGCTCGTGTCCAAGTCGTCGTACGTCAAAGTTCGATAAAACAGTTTTGATTGGCTGTTTCACAATGTCACGTGGTTTCAATGTTTGCATTATATAAAATACGTAATAGTATAGACTATTAATGAAAGCATTGGTGAAAATTTAAAGTAGGTACGTATTTTATCTCGACTGGCATAAGAATCTGAGGTGTGATAGCTACTAAGTATTACATTATAGTTATACATGTAATACTTAGTAGCTATCACACCTCAAATCGGGGCCCAGGCAACAGAACGAGTGATCGTAACAAGTCACAACTTGTTGGATTTCGCAATTCTTAAGATTTGTTTATGAACCCCAGCATTGTTTGTTTCTTTGTTAAAAAATATACTTTGCTTAACAATACAAAAAGGAAATTCAACTTAGCAATACCGAGTTAAAGTAGGGTTTCTACACGTGTCTCTTAAAGGTCACGTCTGACGCACAAATGTTATTTTAATAATTGTTGAGAAAGTGAAGCCCCATGGTATAATGGGGACCTTACCCACCCACCTTACCTTTTAATGGCGTCCTTATGATGACGACGTACTTAGCCTACAGGTTTATCATTTCTGGGATGTTGAGTTCCTGGCGCGCGGGGGGGAGAGGATTTATTTTCAAGGTCCTCAAGTCGGTCGCGGAGATCGATACGGTGCGTCCAAGCGTCAAAAACTAAAGAAAAAATCCGACCTATGCCATTATTACATACTGAGCCAGAACTCCGAAGGAAACGGATGGAACGCTTGGTAGCCTTTTTAACCTAGGTATATTTCATGTTTTTTGAGCCTCAATGGCGGAAAATTCCAGGTCAGTAAAGTAAAATTACTAGACACGGGATGAAGCGCTAAATTCCGGACTACCCCGGACATCTGGTGACCCTAAAGCTACGAAGCTAACGGTCCCGGGTTAGCTTCCTAGTGCGACTGGTGATACTTTGTGCGACGTGTTTTAAACAAAATAAATAAAAACCAACTCGTCTGAAACGCCATACATTTCAAATAGAGCATTTTCATTTCGAATCCGCTCGAACAGAATCGATATTACTATTATCGATATACTTTAAACTTGCAACAAAAAAACACAACACAAATATCGGCCAAAACTTTATAGGGAATAGAATAATAAAAATGTGGAACCAATTACCCTCTAATGTTGTGAACTCTAAGGGCCTGTTGTTTGATACGTAGTTAAACGAACTAATTGTTAAAATTCGAATAAAGAACTGAAAATTTGACACATTTCCTTGAGATTCCTTCAAATTTTCGATTCCTTTTTCAAATTTTAACAATTAGTTAGTTTAACTACTGATCAAACAACAGGCACTAAAAGTGTTAATCAGTTCAAAAATAAGTTTGACAAACATTCTAAATTAGTGTGACAATTCATGCAGTGATCAAGGATTTAGACATATCGGTGCCAACTGCCTGTCTAAAATAATAATAATAATAAACAAAAAGCAAAAAAAAAACTTGCTGCTCGAAAAGACGGTTAATTTCGCTCGCTAATTTGATCGCAACGCCCACCGCTTTCGTTTTCTCGTCTTTCCTACCATATTAGCTAGCTATTTAATTGCATTTTTACTTGCAAAGCTTGAAGTGAAGCCGGCCTTATCATTTTAAGTCGCCACGCCATTCAACTGCACAGTTATTCCTCTAAGGCTTACAGGGTAGTGATTCTGTAAACAACGCCGGTCGTGCGGACTGTCGAGTGATATCCAGGCGGCGAGATTAAGTAGTCCCGTCAGTGCGAACAAAACACATTGTAGCGCGTGCATTTTCAATTAAGCAGCCTTATACGTTCGACCCATCGTGCTGCTAAATTGAAAATGCACGCGCTACAATGTGTTTTGTTCGCACTGACGGGACTACTTAATCTCGCCGCTTGGATATCACTCGACAGTCCGCACGACCGGCGTTGTTTACAGAATAACTACCCAGGAATAGCTCGTCCACTATTTCTCTTTATGGTATTTAATTAACCACCCAATACAAATAAAGGATACGTTGCATCACGCTTGATTTAGGATTTACATTAGCGAGCAAAATTAAGGGGTAATTTTGGAAAAAACTTCAGTACCACATGACCACGTCATATAAACTCGTAAGTAGACTTCTTGAACAATATTAATTGTTTATTATTATTTCCGATGATAAACATAACACTATACGTGTTTACAACATAAAAAAAAACTTAATCTACTAAAAACTATCACTTAACCTTGACGTTTTACTAACCTAAAACTGTAACAGCTGTGAGTTCAACGGTCGAGCAGAAAAAAACAAAGATCAGAAACACGCAGTACATTTACCGATGTTTGATACGCTGCCAGCCAGATCCATACAAGCCGGATGCTATTCTTTGCACTTATACATACACTAGCTGGAGCCGTTTTATGGCATTATAAAACGAAAACCCTATTCCTGCTAAGCGACATAAAATCTAATAGCAATCGAGCTGTGAAAATCCGCTGAAGGACAATAACAGGGGTCAGCTTGCTTTAGCTCTCCAAAGAGATTCTACAACTTAAAAGAGTGCTTTGGACACTGCAACATCAACAGACATCTGTTTCTAATAGGTGTGAAACAAGACGCGTCATGCAAGTCCTGTCAGGAGACACGATGCACATCCTCTGCTTAAGCGGACCTTTAATTCAAATTCAAATTCAAAACATTTATTTCGACCAACTGGGATCATACAATACAATACTACCCAACAAACAAAAACGTCGCATAAGTCTTGACTTGTACGACATAAAGTTGGATAGCAGTCTTATAATGGTAATGAGATGACTACTAGGTCCTATAGACGTCTTTAATTTAACCTATTAGTCGTGCGACGAATATGTCATAATACACTGGTCTTAGCAACGTCGGTAAGACTAAACTATACGATGTTTTATTACAGTCTTAGCTGAAACGTTTGTACGACAACGCAATTGTCATACTAACGTTATAGTCCATTAAACGATTTGAACTGACCAAATTAGGTGTTTGAAAAACCTTTATATGACATTTATATAACGTAGCATTGTATAGACGTTTTTACAGTAACGTTTATAAAACAACCACTATCTTGTTTTTCTGCGGTTAATAAGCGACTCTTAAATGACTTAGTTGTTTATTTAAAACTTAAATATAACGTTTATTTGCATGATGGCCGTTTAATGTCATTTCCTGACTTTAATCTAACCTGTAGTCGCATTTTAGTCAGGTTTTGACTTTAAAACGTCTAGGCCGCCATTATTTTACGGAACGCTGTATAGAAACTACGAAAAATGGAAGCAAAAAATACGTGGAGAAAACTAAAACATAGTGGAACTTTCAAAAGGAAAGTTAATAGGGATTTCCTGTTATCAAAAAACCCTACCTACCCTAATAGCTAGCTGTCATGGCGTATTGCATGGTTTTAAAATAACCTTAATATGACTTTATGTTTTTACAACGTCGTAAAGAGATAAGTGTACGACAAAAGCAACAATTTCCTACATTTTTAGATACAAACATATTTTTATTGATAAAAATATAATGATTTAATCACAAAATTACGAGGGGGCATGAAAATCTGAATAGTATTTACATAGGTATATTATCATAAAACTTCAATTCCCAGTCGAACTAAACGGCATAAGAGACAGATAAAGTTAGTAAAATATGAATGTTAAATAACATTCCCCTTTTATTTCCTTGTAACTATTTATTTTGCACTCAAATCTCGAAACAATCACAAAGTGCCACTGACAAGAAAAATGAATTAGAAGTCTTACAGGTGTTGTGTTCCTTGACTCAAATAAAACGTTTTAGTCATTCAAAAACACCTGTACGACCACAATACAACAAAAGTGGTAATTCCATAACGTTTATATGACTTTTGAATGACGTCAACGAAGACGGCTTGGAACTTCTGTATGACCATTATACGACAAAGTAGGTCGTATAACTGGGGCCATTTTCGCGTTTAGTAAACGTTATTAAAACATTAGTATGACTTATTGATTACGATCAAAGGTATTAAGATAACGTTTGCTAAACTTTTGAACGACGTTAAATTGTTAGTTGGGTATACTGTTAAGTTAGTTATACATTCTTAGTCTAAAGTTAACAGAACTATCTACCATAATAGGCCCGCATGTTGGATAAAAGGCTAGTAAAATTTATTATCACAGTTTTTTTCATATTGCTACTGGAGCTGCCTTTCTGAAGTAGTTCAATTGGATTGACATATTTTATTCTACATAATCCAAAGCCGTGACAATTGTTCGGTTAAACTAATATTGGTTATTAACTCTGTATTACTTTTTCGTAAATTCAGCTAAGATGCAGTTGCATCTACAATACTCTCACGTAGACAGCTGGGCTGGAAAATAACCGAGTTATTTATTTCCTATGCAGAATGTCAATTATACCTGGGCCTATAATGTACTGGGTAAAACTGGGTAGTATTGTTTTTAGAAAGAAAGAAGTGGTCTCTGCCTACCCCTCTGGGAAACAGGCGTGATTTAATGTATGTATGTATGTATGTATGTATGTATGTATGTATGTATTGTTTTTAACTCTGCCGCCATTACTATCAAGTACATAAATAAGTATTATAACCTGCGATGTCGACACTACGAAAACATGTCAAAAGAAATAAGGTTTGATCGAGTAATGTAAATAAGGCCATCATCATCATAAAAAAGACTGTCCAATTATTTAGTTAGTATTGTATACATTTTAAAATTAATTTTAAGTTTAAGTTATATTATCCTAGTTAAGAGACTGAACGATCCCGCAGTTAAACTGCGTAAACAGTTATTTGCCGCACTCAGAGACGTCAATTAAATTTAATGCTTGATTAAAGGTGCTGCTGTCACTTTCTTTGCTATAGCAATAGAATAAGACAACACGACACTAAACAAGCATTAAATTTAACTGACGTCTCTGAGTACGGCAGTATGTGGGTCAATGTGCTAACTATTGTTATATTTTACTGTAAGCAATTGTCTCGTTAAATTTTAATAATAAATAACGTTGACAATACTATAACGTAGTAGAATTGTTAATGTAAGATAATGCGGGTGGGCGTTTTCAAAAAAAAGTGTACCCTCCATTTTTGGCGTGTCCCTCGAGTTTAACGTGATATTTTAAATCACCCGTAAACTTATGGCGATTAAAATATTTTTCAATTGATGAAGTATATATTAAGCTTGTTCTTAAAAACGGTTGTAATATGAAAAAAAATCTATTCGTTTTTTTAGAAAATAACAATGCGACAAAGAACACGTATATAAGGATGTCCCCTCTCCGAATAGCCCAATACAAACTTGAATATTTATGCATTGTAGGGTACTAAGTTTAAATTTATTCCATGAGATAGGTTTACGTAAAATAAGCCCTACTTTTTGATATTTTCAGTAATTTTATATTTTTTTTATAAAAACATTACGTCCCCAAATATTGACCCACCCGGAACTTTCGGTTTAGTGACCACAATATTTTTCGCAAAAATACCACCAATGTTCAATATTTCATGGTAATAGCATCATTACGTATCTTTTTGTCGCTCACTGCCATTTTTTTGCATCAGTTTCACAATAAAAAGGCAAGAAGGAGCACATGTTGGTTGTAGCTTATCGGAGGCATAAAACTACGTTCAGGTATGTGACTGAAGTTTACTTAGTTGGACAAGTATTTTCTCTATTTTTTTTTGTTTTTCATCATTGTCAATAGAACTAGTTTCCCTAATTCAAACTGTTATTGCATTGAGTGTTAAAGATATTTTATTAAAAAATAAAACATCGTAGTAGTGACTAAATGTGACTTCCGTTTTATCACACTTTTTTGATGGTGACGTATTAGCTGAACGACGAGTCACAACACGACTGAACATATAAAACCCAGTTCACATGGTACATCATACTACTAAGTAGGTACTTATTTTTATTAGATTTCTTTATTTTCATTATTTTTTGCAGGTTTTGTTCGTCTGCATGTTTAATTAAAAGTCAGATCAGAGTCAGCGCTCTTAATTTTCTCTGTAATGGGTATTAAAATCCTAGCTAATTAAATGAAAGACTGGTGTCCAAAGTGCCTACTAATTCTAGAATTGATAATGAAAAATTAAGATTATAAAGTACAATTTTTAATAAGACTGAAAATATTTTTTTATTTAAGCATTTACTAACGTTAAGTGTTACTGTTCTGACAGATTATTATGTTTTTCCAACTTTTTAAAGAAATAGTAATAATAATAATAATATTTAGTGTCATGTGAACGAAACCTTACATTTTTTAAGTGTTCAGTTTTGTGACTGTCCCCTCGTAGTTAGTGGAATGATTTGATTTTGTATTACTTTACTATAACTTTAAAAATAATTTGATATTTTTTCTTAAAAGAAATTGTATAATCTTATGAAAAAAAATACTCGTCAAAAAAACTGTCGATGATTACTCACAACACGATAAAAATAAACATGATTATTTCCCTAGCAGTCACCAAATCGAAAGCTATCCTGAGAAATTAAAAAAGCTGTTAGCTTAATCATTTTGAAATTGTTGTTTTTCATTAAACAAAGTGATTATTAAGTTGGTTAAATAATTTGATTTCATAAAAACAATGTATTTTGTTTGTTTTTTGTCTTAAACATAGTCACCAAACGGAATGTGTTTCCACATCTATGTTCCATTGTGTTATAATATTTTAGCCAAAATAGCTTTATTTTCGCATTCCTTTCTTGTTTAGTATAAAATATAAGATATGAACTTCAGATTATAATAAAAAAACTGGCGAAAAATAGGCATAAAAAATAACACTACTTTTTAAAATGGGTACACTTTTTTTTGAAAACGCCCTGTTGGTAGGACCTTGTGCAGGGTCCGTCCGGATCGCTACCACCGTCTTATCCATTAACCTACCGCCAAACAGCAGTGTTCGCATTGTTGTGTGTGTTCCAATTTGGGGATAAGACAGCCGGTGAAATGACTAGCATAGAGGCATTCCATCTTAGTCCTCAGGGTTGGCAACGCATTTGCAGTCTTAGGATTGCTCTGCAGTCTTGTGAATGCAAATGTCTATGGGTTACAGTTTCCACTTACCATCAGGTGGCCTGTGTGCTCGTTTGTCATCTCTATGCCATAAAAAAAAGTAAGATAATGTAAGATGAAGGTGACCTCCCATCATACAGTATGCGCAGAAACCGGTAAAACAAACGAATAATGCAGAGTTAAACCCATAATTCCCAAGCTCAAAATGATTTATACGTCTTCATAAATTGAAGTCCGCCCACGGGCTTTTTAAAGACTTTAAACAAATTCATGCATCGCCGTCAGAAACACTTTTAAATAACTTCTGAACTCGTACATCTGGTTCACGTCCCGTTGGCTCCTTGATTGGACGAGAATCTGTATTGATTCAAAGTCATATTCATTTATATTTTAAGTGTTACTGGAAATGGAGCAGCTGTTTTATGTGGGTGCTAAACCGCAAGTGTTTTTTGTTACAAATGAATTGTGTGAACTCGTGATATTAAGTAAACTTTGTATCGTGTCATTTGTTGTGTGCAGGAAATAGGGTAAAGTCAGAGATCAGCCAGAGTATCTAATATCTTTCGTACTCTTCCCACTCATACAAGGTATAGACAGAGGCACTACAGGGGGGTTATTATGACATGGCTATGCAGTTCATTTTACGGTGAGCGTAAAGGACGGGGCTATAGCAGTTACATAACTCTGTCCTTTTCTCACAGCGTAAAATGAATTGCACAGATACGTCATAATAACCCCACAGGTCTCTGGCTGACCACTGGTGATTTTATCTTATATACAAGTTAAAACCGCTGATATATTGGCGATGCCTTCTTCGAGAGCTGATATCTATCGGCCCAACAGATTTACATGAAATCTTGGTAAGAACCATCGCGATTGAACTAAGTATGTAGTTTTTTTTAAACCGGTTCAAATTCGGTTTGTCCGTTCGGGAGCTACAAAGCCATAGACAGACACGAAGAAACACACACACAGATATACCCATTATACTTATATTATAACACCCCTTTTTTATGTGGGGGTTGAAAATTGTGTGTGAAAAAGGGTAGAAGTACCAGTTTCGGCTATCTTAAGACCGTTATTGGCCACCCTAAATTTTAATTAATATCTAAAGCATTATGAAATTACCAAAATACTTCTTTATTCTATCTTAATGATAATCTTCAGTCTTAACTAATTACGTATATATTTAGTTTTGCAGTATTTTTATACTCATTTCAAACTAAAGTGACCAAAAAGGGTACATACCACAAACGGTACTTTTACCCTTTATTACGAAGCGTTTACTACGGTTAGACTAGTTGGTAGTGACCCTGCTTACGAAGCCAAGTATTTGTTCCAGAGTTTTGGTTGTTTAACTTGTTTATGACATATTAATGTATGTATTATAAGCAGGTACGTTTATCATTGTCTAGTATCCATAATACAAGCCTAGAGCTTATTTGCACAACTAATTAGTACAAATTAATAAGCTTCTACCACACAATCGGCCAAATGTCCCGAGCACACGGGATGTTATTCTTACTAATTAATGTGAGGTAATTGGTTGGCTGAATGGGCATGCGTGCTGCACAAATTAATTACGAGTTATCAAATGACGAGCAACTTTTATGGTGTCGTAAAAATAACCTGAAAGCATGCCGACTGATCGGACCAATTTAGACGTACAAATGATGGCACCAATCTTTGAAACTCAACTCTCTCGTACAAGAAACGTTTTTTTCATATATTTTTTTGTTGTATCGAAAAATTTGGTATGATTATAGTAAAAACATGGTAAAAACTTTGAAACAACAACAAAAAATAAAAAATGGTCCAGTGTGATTTAGGCAAATTCAAATTCAAATTCAAATTGTTTATTGCTCACGTTGATTCGATCCGAAATCGAATTCGGACGAATTCAAATCGGAACCCTCGGTGTGCGAGTCCGACTTGCACTTGACCAGTATTTTTTAAACTCTGAATGTCATTGCAAACAATGGTAATTTAAGAGGTCGAATTGGCTTTCCAGTAGGTACTCTGTACAGCGTTCAGTCCCCTGCACTGAATTCTCTCAAAAAACGCGATTAGACGTATTTTCAATTTGGCAGCATGGCTTCTGTCGATGAGATCGAACGTATAAGGCCGCCTAATTGAGAATGCACGCGCTAAAAAGTGTTTTAGTCGCTCTGACGGGACTACTTAAACTCGCTGCTACGGCATTCACTTGTTCGTTCGACCGACCGCGTTCTTAATAGAATCACATCCTTGTTTTAACCGATCCCCGTGCAAATGAACCGACAAAAGAGTTCTTGGTTCCGTGTTATTCCGTTTCAGAAGCGGCATAAGCGCGGGATCATGGAATGACGTCTTAATTTGAGAATTATCGCGAACGATCTTGAAAAGCCTGGCTTACGGCTTTGATTGAAATATCAAGAGGCCATCTTTAGTCGATTAAAAAGTTGTCTGAGTTTATCGTATCTACTATGCTGACTGATAGAAGCGCAAGGGCGGAGCAAGGGCAAATTTCTATTTTTACCCCTATTGGCAGCACATTACTTTTGCTATCAAAGCCAAGCCTTTAGTGTGTAAGACAGTAATACTTATGTACTACATGAAGGCTTTCTATTTTAATAAATATATAACTAGTGTTAGCAACAGGTCTAAAGATGATATAGAATAAGGTCTTTCGATAAGGAACGCTACGAGTTACGAGTAACCTAGTAGAATACATACATACATAAACTCACGCCTTTATTCCCAGAGTGGGGAGGCAGAGCTACAGAACAACTATAAAAACTTGTTGATAATTCTGTAGCCACATTTTGCACACTTAGGCTAAGATGTTAGTAGAATCATACACAAAAACTTTAAATAATTCCTCATACTGACTTACGTGAGCAAACTGGTTTTTTTCTGTACCAATATAATAAATAAATCAACGATATCTAAGAACAATCTTATACAAATTGATCTGGTGCCAAACTAAAGAAAACATCCAAGACTGAGCGATCGCCCTTATTACACAAATATTTGCCGATACAAGGAATCAAACTCAGGACCGTTAGCTTCGTAAGCAAGGTAATTAACATTTTCCATAGACATCCGGAGGGCGAGCGAAATATCCATTTATAATGTAGGTATAACTAACTACTAAACAAAAACCAACGACTATAAATTACACGCATGAACGAGGACGTTCCTGAAATATGGCTACTCAAGTTTGCTCATCACCATGGCAACCTGCTGTGATATTGCATTATTACACCTTAGTTTGGTTCAACTCTACGGGGGTTACTGTCGGGGCTCTGTTCTACTTTATAAAACCATATTGCTTTTGACATTGTTATTATATTGTTTTCAACTCGGCCGACATTATTGTCAAGGTAAATAAAGCCGTCGTAACGTTGACAATACGATAACATGTCAAATGCAATACCGTGCTCCAAGGCTTAATAAAAAAAATCATACAGCTAACAAATAGCCTCAAATATAAATATGTTAAAGTAGAAGACGTACAGGCCCAGGGCTGAGATTCTACACGATAAAACCTTATTGTTCCGATGTGTTATCGTATCATGTAAATTTTGATAGCTCTTATTTACTTGACAGTAATGGCGATTGAGTTATAACCTCCTAAAATACGAAGTGTCGCGTGATCTACTAGTACCAGTGCCGCCATTGTTATAAAAACGAATCGAATAGAGACGCTAGTTAGCGTAATGCATCTTGGTAAGGGCGTCAGAGGGCCCAGACAAGATGCATTGCGCTAACTATCGTTTCTCTTCGTTTAGTTTTTAAGCCAATCGCGTCACTGGCACATCACGTGACTTTTCATATCACGTCGTCTACCAGTGACGGGATTGGTTTAAAAACCAAATGAAGAGAAACGCTAGCTAGCGTAGTGCATCTTGTCTGGGCCCTCAGGTGGCTTGCTTTTTTGTAGCACCTACGGGGCGTAGCAAGTCGCCTGCCGCCTCGCACTGCGAAACTTACGCCGCACGCCACATTGCTACACGTGACGCTAGGCGACTCGAATCGGCACTAAGCGTACTTATTCTGTGACTAAGCACACATTGGGGGCCGTTTACTTTATTCCCAATGTTATGTCAATTCGTTTTCGAAAATCGTTTGCGTTTGCTTAATGAATTTTGTTTAGGCTCCCAGAGCCGTTAACGTTTAATATACACAAACTGCACGAATACAATAAAATGGTTATGAGTTTAAATGGGCCAAAGTCAAGATGGAAACGCGGCAGACCTCGTCGGCGATGGCGGGATGACTTGGATACCTTTTTGAAGAACTGGCCAGAGACGGCAAAGGATAGAGACACATGGAAAAAGTGGGGGAGGCCTTTGCCCAGCAGTGGGACACATCCGGCTCTTAATAATAATAATTATTATTATTAATGTAGTAGTGCCATTACAGTCAAGTAAATAAGAGCTATCAAAACGGTGACGATACTATACGATAGCAGATCAAAGACTAGTGGTTTTTGCCGCCTAGAATAAGAACAAATGCTCGGGTTCGAATGATATGATTTCTCATTAGGCTGCAAATATACCTAAGAAGACTACGCGAGATTTGTCAGTACGTTACAAGAACATGCATCTTCTTTACATAGTATAAAATGAAATCGCTTCCGCTGTCTGTTCGCTTAGATCTGTTAAACTGCTCAACGGATTTTAATGCAATTTTCAGCTATAGATAGAGTGATCCAAGTGGAAGGTTTACATGTTTAAAAGATTCTGGTTTATGTGCTGGTGTTACAGAAAAGTCACATAAACCGAAGCGAAGCGATGGCGGGTCTTTAGTTATAAATAAAATGAATAAGTGAGAAACTAATTTTAACTTCAATCACAGATGAGTGATTCGCTTCGCAAGCGTTTTCAGCAAAATATTAACAAAAATATTGTAATAGAATGTTCTCGACAAGCTTACCGAGTTGAGTCGCTAACAGCCAAGATCCCGTGAAACCGAAAGCGTAAGTAATACCACGCGACGTTCTGCCTCCAGTATTATCGTGAAAAAAGTAAATTTAGCTCAAAGGTATTGGGTTCACAATGGATTTATTCGCTATTTCGTAAAAAATCCAGAGCTACATGAGTTTTTGAGCGTGCGTATTCACGAGATCATATTGAATATTTTTTGCGCGAATATCACGTATTCGTGTCGGTAAATTTGCTCAATATTTTTTCTTATCTACATTTTTACTATATTTTGTTTTTTATTGAAGACGTGAAGCTCGGTCTTTAGCTAACTTAACTAGCTTTAGCACATTTTTTAACGTGAATGCAGTCAAGGAAATTGATTCTTAGACCACTTTGGACTATGTCAAAGTGACGTAATCAATCAAAACGTAAGAGACTTCTTATGATTTTATTCACAGTGTCACTTTGACATAGTCCAAAGTCGTCTAGGAATCAATTTCCTTGACTGTATTTCGTTTTTGTTTCTTGTTTATTTCTCTCGCACGCACTCATACGTAAACTTTATTAAACGGTTACACGTCGTTGCCATAAATTGCTGCATAATGGAGGGTACCTGTGATACAGTTTATACTAGAACAGGCACGAACGGTTTAACTGATCTATGTATGATTGATTGATTTCTTAGATTTACGAAATACATTTCTGTACTATTTTTTTTTCCAATAAATTATTTATTTATTTATAAATGTTGTTACATAGGAAACGTTTATCGCTTATTCTTATAGAAAAAAAAGGATTTTACCAAGATTCCACAGTATGTAAAACCATAAAAAAAACTATAATCAAAAACAGTGACGTGTGTCGAAGCTGGTTTCTGACATCATATTTGTCATTCGAGCTTCATAAGTGATTGAGAAACGATAAACCAACAAGCAAAGTATCTTATCTTACAGATGAGCCTTTTCGGCTCCACAGTAGCTGAGGCGGTTGTCCGCGGCAAATCAACGTGCTTTTCCATCCGAAATCACCATTCATATATTATTTGCGATGACTTGCGAAAACGAGGTTAATATTAAAAGAAAATTACGGGCCAGCGCTCGAGCTCGGCGATGCATCTCGCGAGCCATCCGTGAATTATCTTTCCGTTGCATCGTTAATAAACGCTTTATTTTGAACATTTTATTAAATTTTCTGTAAATTGGGTTTTTTCCCCGTGTGGCTGCCGGATTAGAATAGTGCCACTCCGTGTCTTCCCGTGGATGTCGTAAAAGCCGACCAAGGGTATAAAGGCGGTGTAGTGCTGTTAGGCGATGGGCTTGCAACCTGTCACTAATACACTGGTAAACATCTTAGCCTAAGTGTGCAAAATGTGGTTACAGAATTATCAAAAAGTTTTTAGAGTTGTTGGTAATTCTGTAGCTCTGCCTACCCCACTGGGAATAAAGGCGTGAGTTTATGAATGAATGAATGATGGGTTTATTCAATAAAAAATCGGGCTTAAAACATAATTATAAAAACCCTAACCTACGAGAGGCAGGGCTCAAGCTACCGGTGGTTAGGGCTGCAGAGACAGGAACCTCCTCCCAATGCGTGCCGTGTCGAGGAGTATTGCCTTCCGTATTTGGCCCTTGATCCAGCCATGGTGGTCGAGACTCTTCTCTACACGACCGTTTGCCGAAACAACTATCGAGACAATGATTACATTAAAATCCTTTGAATCGCTCTATCTATTGATGAAAACTGCGTTAAGATCTAAGCGTACATACAGAGGGACAGACGGCGGAAAGTGACTTTTTATTCTTAGTAAAAATAGGCGTACCACTTTTGAGAGCCGGGGTAAGGATAAGTGGCAGAGATGAGGTACGAAAAATCTCGACTAATCACCTTTGCCCTCTCTCCACACCTCATGCATACCCTGCCTCTAAAATAAGTTGTACGCCTATAGATAAGTACCTAATACGGTTTAGAATTATAACAACACATATTTTAATGCTCGTCTCAAAATCTCTCGTTTCACCATTCTAATTCTACATACATACATACATACATAAGTTCACGCCTTTATATCCCAGAGTTGGGTAGGCAGAGCTATAGAATTACTAACAACTCTAAAAGCTTGCTAATAATTCTGTAACCACATTTTGCACAATTAGGCTAAGATGTTTACCAGTGTATTAGTGACAGGTTGCAAGGTCATCGCCTAACAGTACAACACAGCCTTTATTCCCTTAGTCGTCTCTTACGACATCCACGGGAGGACATGGAGTGGCACTATTCTAACCCGGCAACTACGCGAAAAACTCCGGACAATCCTTTGTGTAGTTTGAAAGATCTAAGCGTACATACAGAGGGACAGTAGACGGCGGAAAGCGCACAACACATATTTTAATGCTCGTCTCAAAACCCAATCGAATCCTCTCCTCGCCTCGTTCATTGTAAAGCACCTTAAAGACGCCGCAGAGGACGCGACCCGCATTAGTTCCACGCAATGTAGCCCGAACAGACCCTGATTGGACTGTCAATGGTCTGTCTTCTGCCTGAATATCATTACGGCTAAATGTCACCTTTGTTTAGCTTTTTACGACCTTTTATGTCGTCTGGAGGTGAATGTGGGTTAAATTAAATTATCATTGCCCGTCTTAGTACCAATTTCACTAAACGATGTCAAATTTAATCAATGTTAATCATGTTAATCGACTGTTAGTTCTTACATTTTGACAGCAGTTGACCCTCTAATCGTCTGTTAAGTGGTAAACATCGCTTGATGAAATGGGTAGTACTTACTTAGTATGATTTCCTTAGATATTTTTAGAGAATTTATCGATGAAGAAGAAAAGAAGCACTGAAGAGGACTTGGGTAAAATCAGTCCTACGTAGTTGCAAAAAACTCGAGCGAACCGGATTGAAACTTATAAATGTTCCAGGCACGGTTTCACTACATATGATAAAACAAAGTCGCTTCCCGCTGTCTGTCCCTATGTATGCTTAGATCTTTAAAACTACGCAACGGATTTTGATGCGGTTTTTTTTTAATAGATAGAGTGATTCAAGAGGAAGGTTTTTATGTATAATAAATTCAGCTTTATGTACGGGTGTTACAGAAAACTCACATTAACCGAAGCGAAGCGAGGGCGGGTCGCTAGTAATTTATAAAAAGTGATAACGTCCTACTTGTGATTAAGTGCTACAGTGTACTGATAGCTTATCATTGTTACGAGACTTATAAAAGTTATAAGATACCTACTACGTTATACAACGATTTGTTCTTAAGTAGCCGACAGACGATTAATTAATGACATCAAAATACGCACAGGGCCGCTAGGTTAATTCTTTTTGCAATGGAAAGATGCGATTCCAGTCTTAGAACTGGACCTTAGGATATGAAGTAGAATGGCCGTTATGCTAGAATCATTGCCAGCTGTTTTAACCCCACAATAAAACAATAACAAACTTACTTGGCGGCACTTCAACGAACAATGTTCAAATTTCAAAGCCGTGCGCTTGCATCCTCAGTCCTTTATTTAAAAACACGAATAGATGTCGACAAAATATTCGTCCACCAAATGCAAGAGTTAGTCAAGAGTAAACCTATACATAAATCACCAGAGAGAGAGAGAGAGAGCACTAAACCTATAATAGATAGAAAAAAAGTGAATAAAAACAATAGAGCAACAGATACATATTTATTCTTGATTCATGCGCTTACGCTGCTGGCAACGAGGACTGGAACAGCCAAAGCTTTCCCGGGACAGTTTGCAATAACAGTGTTATAGAGTTCGATACGGCATCGATCATGTTCCTCAATTCAGTTCTTCCATCAGGTTTCCTGGGTTTCGCTGTGCTCGTTGGTGGATTGGTCTTGAGCGGATGATATGTTGAAGTGTGATGCTTCTCATGATCAGAAATGGAGTATCTCGGGGTGGTTGTATGGAACCAAGGAGGACTGGTAGTATATACTCTAGGAGTAGTTGGGGGGTAGTATATTCTCATTGTGGTGCTTGGTGGGTAAATAGGAGGCCTAGGAGGATAGGTGTTGATCCTAATGGTGCTAGGAGGGTAAGTGTATTGTGGAGGAGTTGGCGGGTAGTATACCCTCATTGTGGTGCTTGGTGGGTACATAGGAGGCCTAGGAGGATAGGTGTTGATCCTAATGGTGCTAGGAGGGTAAGTGTATTGCGGAGTAGTTGGCGGGTAGGATACCCTCATTGTGGTGCTTGGTGGGTAAACAGGAGGCCTAGGTGGATTGATGATGTTTCTAATGGTGCTAGGAGGGTAAGTGTATTGTGGAGTAGTTGGCGGGTAGGATACCCTCATTGTGGTGCTTGGTGGGTAAACAGGAGGCCTAGGTGGATTGATGATGTTCCTAATGGTGCTAGGAGGGTAAGTGTATTGTGGAGTAGTTGGCGGGTAGGATACCCTAATTGTGGTGCTTGGTGGGTAAACAGGAGGCCTAGGTGGATTGTTGTGGGTCCTAATGGTGCTAGGAGGGTAAGTGTATTGCGGAGTAGTTGGCGGGTAGGATACTCTCATCGTGTTGCTTGGTGGGTAAAAAGGAGGATTTTGTGGGTTCGTATATCTCTTAGTGGTGATAGGGATGTGGGTACTTGGCGGGTACTGTGGTCTCTTTGTGGTGCTTCTCGGGTATGTATGGGGATTCTGCGGGTTTACATATCTCTTGGTGGTGATAGGGATGTGGGTACTTGGCGGGTACTGCGGTCTCTTTGTGGTGCTTCTCGGGTATGTATGGGGATTCTGCGGGTTTACATATCTCTTGGTGGTGATAGGGATGTGGGTACTTGGCGGGTACTGCGGTCTCTTTGTGGTGCTTCTCGGGTATCTATGTGAGTTATATGAATTTGTATTCCTTGTGGTATGAAGTGGTTTCTGAGTAGTTTTTCTTCTAGAATTCGAATGAGTTATCGCTGTCTGCTCCATTCTATTGGACTTATAGCTCCCATTTTCTGTCCTGGTCCTGTTTGATCTCTTGAACCGCTTATGATGAATGTTGCTCGATTCATGAACGCCTTCGTAATGCTCGAACGAACCAACAACCGTATGCACGTTTGGATAGTTTAAAACATTATCTATAATGGTAACATTCTTACCCACAACTTCATAGCGAAACGTAACACTCAATAATACACTAAAACTAAAGTATATATTTAGGTTCATAGCGTCGACACTGTAACAGATCTGGTAAATTTATGACGATCCAGAATAAAACAAAATCACGGACATTTCAGATAAACTTATGGCCCCAGATATGGCGTAAAAAGTTGTTCCACTTAATTATTGTGATGGAGGAGAATAAATCCAATGCGAACACGAAATCATATAAAACCACCAAATATATACATAAATCTGAAATCATTACCCTCCTTAGGGTAAAAACGATCCCAACAAAAAGGTAAACGTAAAACATAGGCCAAGTTCTCATAAGGTGCCAAGTTTGGCACTAGATTCTTTTCAGTCTGCCCCTTTTTGTTGCCTCTAAATGCGTTTTAAGCCATAAGTTAGCAGTTAGCAATCTGATGGATATTTACATACATACCTACATTAAATCACGCCTGTTTCCCAGAGGCAACAGGGGTAGGCAGAGACCACTTCTTTCCATTTGCTACGATCTTGACAAATTTCTTTCGCTTCTTCCACATTCATACATTGAGTCATGCACGCACGTCGGTTTCGGGTACTTAAGATTCGGCCCTTTTCCAGTATTTCTCCGATTTGACTTGAAAAAGTACGCCTAGGGCGGCTCCTTCCGACCCGTCCACTCACTTTCGATCTGTATATCTGAAGGGTATTTAAAAATATTAATATATATAAATCTCCCAATTATATAGGTATGTCTGTTAAATTAAACAATTAACGTGTATACTAGCTATAGAGTTACGTATAAAGGATATTAATTTTGATATTACCGATCAAAGGTTTTTTCGGGTTTTGATCCCCTACTTCTGCTATAAAGCCTTACTTGATATCAAACTTCTAGGTCATCGAAAACAACCCTTAAGAGCCAAATTCGCCGTTTTTAGAAATTAATAGCTTTTATGGGATAATTGTTATTTGATACCTTTAAGGTTATATATTATATATATATGCCTGAATGTTGTTTAAACAAACAGCTCGGGGAAAAAGTTACGATGGTAAGAAATAGGGCCTACATGGGTTCGAGTAAATAAACACACTGCAGTATCGCTCAGCTTTTTCTTCGAACTTGTCCGGACACACTACCGTGTGCCTAGATCACGTGTACGAACCTTGGTTAAATAGTAACTTGTGTTATATTGTTTATGGCACATGCAACCGAGTCCCGTGCGCTGGCCACGTGCCTGTCCTAGGTAAACACAACTGTATTCCAACATTTCCTATATAGCGTGGTGGCACCAGTAATGGATACTTGATTCTTATTTTACAGAAGATAAGGGTAATTCATTAGTTTTGCAACAATCAATTGAGGACCGTTATGAAATTTGAATTTAGAGTGGTGTCCATTACTGGTGCTTCTCAGCTAAAAGTGTCCATCATTGGTGCCGTCACCCTACCTAGGCTGATAAAATTAATAGCATGAGAACTGAGAAGCATAGCTACAGAATATAGTATAGGTACATTACGGTAAGGTTGAGTCCAGCGAGTACACAAGGTATATTTTACAGGGGAAGGTGCAATTACCCTCTTACACACTTTTTCTCACGATTTTTTCTTTTACCTTAAGAAAATCGGGTACCTAATGTACTCAAGTTAGAAAATCTCATTGGTACATGGTAACCGCGAAGGTTCGAATTCAGAATCTTACGATCACGAGTCGACGAGCATGCGTTGCCTAGTGGATTAGGGAATCCACTAGGCAACGCATGCTCTTTAAGGGAAGGATAAAAAAATATGAAGTTTTAATGAAATACTTGAAAAATATTTATACGATTTTAATAAATGTCATTGTTAACAACAAAGTTTTTCGGCACCTTTAGATTCCTTACAAAACTTATTTGCGAAAGTTGTGATTTTTAGAGCATTGTTGCTCTTACCTCCACATTACAGCTACTTGGCTTCTTTACAGTTTTCTTTGTGACCTATAAACCGCTTTTATTATAAAACGCCAGTCTAGCACTTTTATACTAGCTTTTACTTGCGTCTTTGTCAACGTGGAATCCTTTTCTAAGATCCCTCCAGCGTTTAAAGTGAGTCTTGAAATGTCAAGTGCTTAAATTATGTCCAGATAACCTTGAAACGTCCTTTTCGTAGAATGTCAAGGTCTTAAAACGTCAAGGTCTTAAAACGTCAAGGTCTTAAAACGTCAAGGTCTTAAAACGTCAAGGTCTTACAATGTCAAGGTATTAAACGTCAAGCTTACTACTCTAATATTCTACGATCTAGGCAGCTTGACATTTCAAGACTTTTAGGTATTGTATCTTCGATTGCGGGTTGGGTACATGTGCAAATTGATCTTGTAAGAGTACCACACGTGCTCGTCTAGCAGAATATACTAGATTGCCCAACTCTTGCAAGAACGTTAATTACTCCATTATGTGGTTCTTACTTGTTTACTTGTGTGCTTTTAAAGGGTTGCCTGTATTTTAATCTGTAATGAGTACACTTATTAAATTCGTTTCTAATGACATCTTAAGTGCGTTTTCGTGAGCTTACGTCATTTAATATTTACGAGGATGTATAACGTTAGAAAAAAGTGAGATATAAATAACAGATACCAGCGTATTTTGTCACGCGATCATGTTGACATAAAGAAATGAATATCTGTGATGTATTCGTTTTGAAGCAGGTATTTTCGTATTGCGTAGGTGTCGTCGCCCTAAAATCTACTTTCAGCAAACATTCGATATTCAGAATGTGGGTTAAATGTTTTTTCTTGTTCTACTTTACAATGTAAAACATCCAAGGAGTTCTAAATCGTATAAATCATTCGCTTTTAAATATTTTATAAGTTCATGTTTAAATCATCTAATAAGGCCTTTGGTTTGTTTTTTATTAAACCTAGCTAAGAACAACCCCAGTCAAACAAGCTTTCTATTAAAAGCAGAAACACACACACGTACACATTTGTGTTAGGGGTTAAAAATACGTAGATATCCATCAGTCTACGTAAAAAAAAAAACCATAAAAAGCGTCGTCAGTATCTATGTTCCACTCCGTGGTTATGACGTGAAGATTGATCACTCTGAGATTAAATGCTGAGTAAGTAATATACACGCTGAACTTTTACCAGACATTTGGGTAATTTGGGTATAGCTTTGACGTTTGGCTTAACGTGTAACGTTTTTAAGATGAAATTTTACAATTTAAGGTTAAGGCAACGTCGCTGTTTTTGGTTTTTCTTCATTATAGAAGTGAATTTGAGAGAAATTTTGCATATAGCGTATTTATATTTAGTGTATCAGTCATCATTCTCCTACCCTTATCCCAAATTATTTGGGACATGAAACTTTGCTCAGCTGCTTAAGTTTTGGCTTTTAACTAGTGAAGTAAAACAGTTTAGCGGTGCTTGCTTGTATGATTAAGTAAGTTTCAATGGATTTTTATTAATCGTAATAACTACCCAGTTGAAATTTTCACAGTAAGTATACGTCTTATTATAAACTCTATAATTTAAAGTTATAAAATTAACTATGAAATCAAATAACAAGAGGGGTCCCCATACAAGAAACGTGAAAATTAATATTTTTTTATTATATGTTCAAATTTAATGTATAAGTACAAATTGAAATAGGTACATGCTCAGGATTAATATGTTTATGTCGTAAAACCGAATAATTAAAACAAAAAAAACTTGTAAGTATGTATAAGTTTTAAGGTTTAAAAGAAAAATATATATATTCTTCAATAAAGTTACCTAACACAGACGAAATAACGAATTAATGACTAATTAAAGACGGGACAAAAGCAGAGCGCTACTGGATAATTTTTAATTATCGTTGCTAATTAAAATTGCTCGTCACAAACTTGGCTTGCTCGGCAAGTAATTAATTAACGTATTAAAACGTAATTGAGGCGCTTTCTCTGGAAATCATGGGTTTTGTTTCAGAAAAACTTCTATAAAGTTAACTGGTAACTCGATTTTACTTTGCTATATTTTCTTGAATCTTGTAATTATGTAAGAGAAGAGACCTTGGCTCGAAGCGTAGACTTTACTTACCGCTTTTCTTTTGTTCAAAGAGTAAAGTAATTATCCAGTAAAGCGGCTAAGAGCCCGTTGTTTGATAAGTAGGTAGTTAACTCAACTAATTGTTAAAATTCGAAGGAGGAATCGAAAATTTGACCCATTTCCTTGAGATTTAACCATTAGTTACGGTTTTCAACGATTAGTTACTTTAACTACTAATCTAACAACAGGCCCTATGTTACCCCACTTCCTTATTAAAAAGGTTTTCGATTAGGTGGTTACCTAATTCACCTAAACGAATACGTAATGGATTTCTTGTTGATTCGTGAGCAGGCATCTGTCCATTGGGTCTTTGAAATTTGTAAACGGCAGGGAGACAAAAGATACGATTAGCACAAGAACTAGAAGAGAGGCGTATGATAAGGAAGAGTTCCTTATCTAGCCAACAGTGGGTGGTTACTGGCTGTTTCGATAAGTAGATAGATAACTCTTTTCGTTACAAGGAGAGAAGATGAAAAAAAGGAAATTAAAACATCAGTGGACAATGTCACACCGATTGACCTAGTCCAAAACTAAGCTCTAGGCTTGTACTATGGGTACAAGACAACGAAATAAATACTTATTTAAATAATTATATACTTAAATACATACATTACATACATACATTAAATCACGGTTTCCCAGAGGGGTAGGCAGAGACCACTTCTTTCCATTTGCTACGATCTTGACAAATTTCTTTCGCTTCTTCCACATTCATACATCGAGTCATGCACGCACGTCGGTTTCCGGTACTTAAGATTCGGACCTTTTCCAGTATTTCTCCGATTTGACTCGAAAAAGTACGCCTAGGGCGGCCACTTCCGACCCGTCCACTCACTTTCGATCTGTATATCTCTATCTTCAATCTTCTTTCATCCATCCTTTTCAAATGACCGAACCATCGAAGCATGCCCTTTTCAATCTTAGTCACTACATCTTCTTTTATTCCACATTTATCTCTGACTTTTTCATTCCTTACTCAAAACATCAATGACTCATCACACAAATATCTGTCCTTACCGGGATTTGAACCCAGGGTCGCTAGTTTCGTAGGCAGGGTCACTACCAACTATGCCAACGACTGGTGAAAAAGGGTGAGAGCTTAATTAAGCCATACAATTTTGGCCTGTACCTCTATTTTCTTATTAAAACAAGTAATCAAAGCAAATTATTGTCATTTATCTTTGGTAATTGCCACCATTGGCTGTTTTTCTAAACATAGCCTGCGCTTTCTCTCGACGTATTTGGATGTAATTTGTTTATAACCTTCAATATTTTGTCTCCAGATCTACGCAGATGGTGAGGAAGGCGACGTGATTCCCTCCACCAAGGAGGACGACTCCCTGGGCAAGCTGACCGGGCTCACGGTCCTGGAGGACGATGAAGACCTGCCCGACGATGAGGACATGTACGACGATGAGGACGACGAGGAGAGCGGGTACATCTACGCCGATTATGATGCGAAGGACAAGGTTCGTTTTGTCATACTAAAGTGAAACCAGTGGGCCGATTTTCATAGACATTACTTCTTATGGACCTATTAGCATTTTCGTATTTGCCTCTTAGTAAATAAATCTGGCGTAGATGACATCAGTCTTCCACCGACTCCAAATCCACGTGTTTATAGTGTTGTTTTGAAATCTGTGAGGTGTGTTGTTTTGATTACGTTGACATGAATCTGTCTAGATGTATAATTGAATGCCTAATATGCCTATGGTGTTTATATGTAAGAACATCGTCCCTTTCTGACAGGTATGTAAGTGTGAAGTGACGAATGCTTTATCCACATCTATCCGCGGTAATGGTGACTTATAATACGGGACCTGATTTTATGATTTATATCACGTGGAATATTTTAGATTCAAGCCGCAAGGTTTACAGATTTTTTTGGGTGTTATATAGGGATAAAGATGCCGTATTACCATAATCATTTTAAATATACATAACTAAAGAGATAAAACTATTAATGACGGTATGCCGATGACGGATGGACTATCGCGGCTTCGGATATAATGCTAATGACTCCTATTCATGATATGGAGTTTGCATCTTGTTTTAATATCTACATAATAGTAAAATACGATTGTATGTATACAACAAAAGTCAAAAGGAGTTCGATTCCGACGGCTCCAACAGGCTAACCATATCTGGTATACTCTACAACATTTTGTTTGGCTACTACTGCTAGTAGCAAGTTCGTAATCAGCTATTTAGCTACTTCCCGGAATTTTGTAAACATTTGTTTTATTTACGCTAAATGTTTACAGAAACTCAAATAGCCAGTCTTTTGTTTTCAGTATAAGCTTTCATAGTTGGAATAAAGCCGGAAATTCATTGGCGTGTTTGACAGGTCGTCCAGTTCCCAAATCGACCAATTCTTACATTGTCCAATTCCCACATTGTCCAATCCCTCTATGACAAATTCCCAAATTGACCAATTTCTTATATGACCAATTCCCACATCGTCCAATTCCCACATTGTCCGATTCCCAAATTGACCAATTTCTTATATGACCAATTCCCACATCGTCCAATTCCTATATGTGACCAATTCCCACATCGTCCAATTCCCACATTGTCCGATTCCCAAATTGACCAATGCCGACATTGTCCAATTCCTATATATGACAAATTCTCTAATCATCCAATTCCCAAATTGACTAATTCCGCAAGCACACGCTAACGCTAATGGCTTGGTCTCATTTCGTCTAAAAAGCAACTGCTCTATGCAGTAACTCCTCTAATAAGCATTTCGTATTGACATTCTGAGAATTTGACGTTTTGGGAATTGTACTGCTGGGAAATTGACATTCTGAGAACTTGACATATTGGGAAATTGACATTCTGAGAATTTGACGTTTTGGGAATTGTACTTGCTGGGAAATTGACATTCTGAGAACTTGACATATTGGGAAATTGACATTCTGAGAATTTGACGTTTTGGGAATTGTACTTGCTGGAAAATTGACATTCTGAGAACTTGACATATTGGGAGTCTGACATTCAAAGAATTTGACGTTTTGGGAATTGTACTTGCTGGGAATTTGACATTCTGAGAACTTGACATTTTGGGAGAGGGAATTGGACATTATGGGAGTAATGCATTCATTGCAGTGCAGGCTGGAGGGCTAGCACGAGTTGTCCGCTACTTGTTTGTCGCTGGGATCACCCGTTCTTTCTAGTCTTTAACGACGGAGACGCACTGAGCGACAAGCGAGAAAATGTAACTTGTGCTATTCGTACTGGGCTTGTTTACGAAGACGCGGGGCGTCGCGCGTGGCGGGTTATTCCCACCTGTTACCACCACTTTGTTACCACTGTAACAGCTGCGTTTTTTTCTCACCTGTTACCACTAAAGTACTCGGTGGTAACAAGTGGAAATATTTTTCCCATTTGTTACCACCATAATTTTTGGTGACAACTACTGGGAAAGAAAGTTTTTTAGTTAAGTGGTAGGTAACAGCTTATTTTTATTCCCTTTAGTTACCAGTGGTAACAAATTGGTGGTAACAGATGGGATGAAATGGAGATTACTAACTCGAAATAAACATGAAGACAATGTAGGTTAGTGTATAAATAAATAATATGACCATGCGCAACCTTCAAAAGTATGCGAATACGAGTATATGAGTGACTGAATGCATAGGAACAGACTTTAGGTATACGTTACTCTCGATTTAGATTCGTATGACAAGTAACAGGGATAGAGCTAACGTAACTTAGAACTTCGATTTTCAAAGTAGGGCCTCTGACGTCATTTTGTGTGTGTACCGCTGTTGGAGGATCTATATAGATTTTGATACGAAGAGAATTTATATGCGCGTGCGCAGCGTGCGCCGCTCTGCGGGCCTAGTATGGTTGCGTTTATCCCGTGACATGTTGTCACAAATGTTGATAAAGTATCCGTCACTCTCGTTCTTATACACGTGTCAGAAAGTGACAGATGTTTTATCCACATTTTGTCACGCGATAAGCGCAGCCATATTAGGCCCCCTGGAATTCCAAAGAAGCCACAATAAGGCCGTTTCCCATAATCCCCATCTGAATAAAGCTTATAAGCTCGTTAAAGCTCCGCGGGCTTTTCACCTTGTTTGGCACGTGTACGAAGGTTCTAGTAAGCTCAAGGATAAACATTTTTTGCCCGATTTACATAAAATTACACTCATCACAACTTTGTACATACCGTCGAGAAATCATTTCTCGGGAGAAAAAATAATTATACCTAATCCCCTGCAGCTTAACTTGAAAGTAGGTTTGTGTAAAATATAAACCTTTGTAAGAATTACAAATTCATCCTAGTTGTTAGTAGGACCCCACCATCAAGCAGCTGTGTTCGCATTGTTGTGTTCCGTTGTGGGGATAAGAAAACCGGTGAAATTACTAGCATATCATCTCAGGGTTGGCAATGCATCTGAAGTCTTAGGATTGCAGGCTTGAGGTTGCAGCTTGACAATTCAAATGTCTATGGGTCTCAGATCCCACTTACCATCATGTGGCCAAAGTGCTCGTTTGCGTTCTCTATGCCATAAAAAAACCTACGCGTAAACAATAATTTTGAAGCTTAGTTACTTGACAGTTATGGCGGGCGTGTTTAAATATTGTGTTTACCGTTTTAAATAGAGACCCTGTAGTAACACCTAATTGCCACAGTAATGTGCCTATGTGAATTTTTTTCCCGATCCGTAGTCACACCAATACATTGATCATAATTACTTTACCTGGCCCTAAGGGCACCCAGAAATAGGAGCTCCGCAAGAGTGGAACTCCGTCAACTTTGGTATTGATTTAAATAAATCATTGGTCAGTAGAACGCAGTAGGACAACGGGCAAGTCACTAAATAAAAGATGCCAATTTGTTTCAATGTTGTGTCTAGTGTGACTATGGATAAATCAAATTACCCGTAGTCTTACTACAACTTAGTCTTACTAAATACATATCAGTTGGACTTCCTTGACATAAAAGCTACCTTTATTCCCATGCACATTTTGATGTTGTATATACCTAATCAAACGATATCGTATTTTGTCGGATCGTACTCATTACATTCAAGTATCATTACATGTATATTATTTAAATGTAAAAGTACCTACATCAAAACTGACAACCTACCATATTGTTGACACAAAACATCTTCAACGCATGTAGATGACGAGAAAGTAGATTAATGATTATATTTAAACGAAGTCCTTTCAACAATATACGCGTTCACCACGAACAATAGATTAAACAAAACATGATCTGATCCTAAGATCACATTTTAATTTGAAAGCTTTACGTTTTGAATCAAATTAGTGACAAAAGAAGGAAAAGCGAGATTTAATATCTACCTTGGTTGGTGGTACTTTTACGGTCGCACTGTTGTTTTCCGGTATAGAATAGAAAGAATGAATAGACAGTATGAGAAAGTGAACAGCTTGGGAAAATAGACGGTATGAGAAACTGGACTGTTCAGGCAAGTGGACCATTTAGGAAAGTAAAAGTTAGACTTAGGGTACCTGAAGGGATTAAAACAAATGACAAACAAAACCGCACATTTCACATGCGTTTCATTTCACGGCGTTGAAAACGGGCTACAGCAAGCGTCCGCGCTGGTTTTCAATGGGACCTTGATTTAAAAACTACATTAAATATCTGAAACAAAAAAGGGACATCGAACTAATTGACAGGGACAGTTAATAAAGCCCATCCATATTTGCAACCGAAAATTCTTTGTGTAGCAACACTAAAAAAATACAACCGTTTCGATGCAACCGCATCGGTATGGAATAAAAGCACCGGTGAAACGACTTCTTGAGTCTTTGAGGTGAACCTCGGTTAGACGGACAGACGAACATGTCGAAAATGTACTGTCCTCCTTTAGTGACCTTATTTCTTAAAGTGGAGGGTTAAATTTGCTTTGACTATCAAAATGCACATACGGTCTTTTTAACCCCCGATGCATAAAAGAGGGGTGTTATAAGTGTGTGTGTGTATCTGTCTGTGGCACTGTAGCTCTTAAACGGAAGAGCCGATTTGGATGCGGTTTTTTTGGCGGTGGTTCTTAGTTATTTACAAGGGCAGTATATAAGTGTTCCTTATATACTACGGAACCGTAAAACCTCTCCATATTTTGACTCAAACATTGATCTACCCACTGATACCTTATGCCTAATAATCTCGTATATATTTCCAGCCCGTGCCTCGTCTGAAGCCGGAAGACTTCACGGGCTCCGTGGTCCGGGTGATGGCGCGCGAGCGGCCGCCCTCCAACATCCACGAGATCCATCGCATGCTGCAGCCAGGGTCGGAGCCCAGGCCCATGGATCGCGCAAGTAAGATTAGTTAGGCGAAAGGGTTATCTAGGCCTAAAGATCACGCAGTAGGTATAATTAAATAGATCCTGTAGGATGATGATCATGTCGGGGTCACCAATAGGTAGGAAGAGAGGTCAATAGAGAGATTTCTCTCTAGGCAGGTGTCCGTTAGGACGAAGTTGGAAGCTGTGAGTATGTCAACTTACTGGGGAAACTTCGTTAGCGCGATGTAGCTCACTGTCAGATTTAGTTAAGCTGTCTGACACTGGCGGCGCTGTCGAGTTGGTTGTTGCAAGTTGTCGCTAGATGTCGCTAGGTTACCAAAATCTAAGAATCAACGAGGTAGTCAGGCATGTAAGATCACGGAGGTATGATTAGTAAGGCCTACTAAGCATCGCATGGTTTGATTTTCTAGTCCAAAGGATCATGTAGATAGTTGGTAGATTAGTTAGGCGTAAAGTTTATGCACTTACCTAATACCCATTTTAGTCAGGTGAAGGGATCATGGAGGTACGATCAATTAAACCCAACTTTCATGCAGGTACACTTAACTAGGCGCAAATGCCACGAAGGTACCATTAGCTTGGCCCAAGAATCATTGAGGTACTATTTTGGTTAGGCCCAAGGATGACGCAGGTATGATTAGTATAGGCCAGAAGGAAGGACCATCACTTCACCTGCATTCGTCACCCAGGGGATTTAGGAGGATTGTATTCTTAATATTCAATTGGCTTTCTTATTATTAAGGAGTGCTTTTTACCAGCAGGCTCCCATACGCTCTTTTAGGGCGGGTCACTAGTTATAGTTAAGCATCGAAACTATCTCCATACAATACAAGTCAAATAAAGAACAAAAAGAAGCCAGGTGATTGAAAAAGTTTGCCAAAGTCTTATCTTCTTGAAATTGAATCGTGTGGGATGAAGTAAAATACAAACTCCTCCACTGTACCGCCGCATACGTAGATCTTCAGGCAATTTAATCCTGCTTGCTCGAGGATCTCATAATGTTCTTGCACAAATAAGTAATCGTTTAAGCCTTTAAGTCACGGGTTTCGTATTCAATTGAGCAATTCTCGAGCAGTAGGTAATACAAAAAAAAAAAATACAAAAAACTTTATTTGCTTAACAACACCGAGTATACATAAAAAGACATATCTGGCGGACCCCAAACTAGGCTGAGCCTGTATCTTGGGACCCTGGAGTGCAATGTGTGAAACATATTAAACAAAGAATTATACAATATTAATTTGAAAGGCAAGGATTTAACTAATATTACAGAGTGATACGATAAGCCCACGCGCGCGCGCTTGAGTGTGTGTGTGTGTGTGTGTGTGTGTGTGTGTGTGTGTGTGTGTGTGTGTGTGTGTCTGAGTGTGTCTCTGCAGTTGGGTATGTACCGACAGGAATTAACATTAGCTGGCAAGTAGAAGGGCCTCTGAGTCTTGATATGATAAAGTCAGTAGCCACTTCCTCACAGTCACCTTAGCCTTACCAATTGTACAGTTTTGGATGCTGAGCACTTTGCAGATGTTATTATAAATACGTCGATGCATATAGTCTGGTGAACGCTTTGCGAGACTTGATTTGTAACTTGGCAGGGGGACCCTGAACGTACGTTTGGCCAAAAGTTCGGTGTAGTTTGGTAAATTTGTCAATCCCGCATGCGCTCGACCTACTGCTTTTAACACGTACAGCCGCCTTACACTCAGGAGTTTTGAATCCCGATAAAGAGCATCAGTTGGGGTAAGAAAGGGCTTCCGCAACATTACTTTAATTACTGCGCGCTGCGCCCTCTCCAGTAGCAGCAGCGTACTTTTTGGGGTGCTGCCCCAGACCGTCACACCATATTGCAATATTGATTGACACAACGCACAGTAAACGATACGAAGTACTTGCTCCGACGTGCAGTGGCGGAGTTTCTTCATTATATAAATGCATTTCCTGACTCTGCTAGATAGAGCGGCAATGTGCTGCCTAAAGGAAAGATTTTCGTCAATAATAAGTCCCAGGTATTTAACCTTTTCAGATCTGACTATAGAACTACATGCGCACGATGTGGAGCCACTGACCAGGTTGGGACATTTGCTCGAGTGTATTGGTAGATGTCTATCCAGGAAAGCATGAGAAACAGAAGTTTTTGAAAAAGCAAGATAGTTAGATTTGCTCACATTGAGGGTAAGTAAATTGTTATCTAGCCACGCACTTATGTCTGACAACCCTCCTTGCGCGAGGCTATATACTTCCTCCCATGTCGATCCGTGAAACAACACCACAGTATCGTCTGCAACTACCTCCGCGCCTTCCAGCCTAAGTCTAAGGATATCGTTAACATAAATAAGGAAGAGCGTGGGGCCGAGGATGCTACCCTGCGGCACTCCAAAAGTGATTGGTAACTCATCGCTTATGTACTCACCGACCCTAACAGCCTGGCGCCTGTTGGTCAGATAGCTGCGGAATCACTCGAGAGTAACTCCTCTTATGCCCGAGGCATTCAGTTTACTAATTAGGATATCAGTTGACACAGTATCGAACGCCTTACAAAGATCCAAGAACACTCCCGCACATTTACCACCACGATCAAGATAGCTGGATATTTTATTTGACAGATAAATTGCTGCGTCTTCCGTAGACTTTCCTTTCCTGAAACCGAACTGATTATCGGAAAGAACTTTGTTTTTCTCAAGGAAAGTCGTAAGACGAGAATTGACTAACTTCTCCAAGATTTTAGAAAAAACGCAGAGCAGGGATATTGGACGATAGTTGTTAGGATCATTTTTAGATCCATTTTTGTAAATGGGCGACACTTGAGCCAACTTCCAAAGATCGGGGAAGCAACCAGACTCCAGACTTAAATTACAGATATGAGTCAGTGGCTCTAGAATTATTTCTTTGATTTCTTTTATGAACATGGGTTTGACAGAATCCGGACCCGGCGCACTATCAGTTTTAAGATTCGAAATGATTTTATCTACTTCATTAACATTTGTTGGATGCAGAAAAAAGGAGTTTGCAATTGAATTACTTGATTTTACTTTTGATGCTAAAGATGATTGAGTCTCAGAAAGTTTGCATAGGATATCAAAAGCCAGGGTCTGACCAACCGATGCGAAGTGCTGATTACATATATTCAATGAATCTTTTGGAGAATTGGACAAAATTGTCAGATCGATTGCGGAATTCATACTATTGTGACAGTGACAGATATTTTTTATTGATTTCCATAGTTTCTTTGGGTTGTCCTGAGCTTCTGTCAGTTGTTTACTTTGGTGTTGGTTTTTCAAGTTGTACAGTAAGTTGTCAAAGAAATTTCTATATCGCTTATAAATTGTCTGAAGGACATGATCGTTCGGTGCAGCTCTTGCTCTGCTATGAAGTCTATCTCTATGCCTCATACACTTTATTAGGCCGGGTGTGATCCAGGCTTTGAGGTTTAGTTTAGATCGACTAATTTTTATCTTATGGGTGTTAGTGTTTATTGCAGTGGATATAATTTGGTCAAAATGAGTAACCGCGTCGTTTACATCAGAAGAAGTAGTTACCTTAGACCAGTCAGCTTTTTGTAGGTCCAGGGTTGCAGCAACAATATCAGTTTTTGTAGTCCAGCGTGGCCGCTGTTTAGGTTTACGAGGAGCAGCAATTGCGGCCATAGCAATGTCGTGGTCAGTAATAGAGCACTGGCAGACGGCACCGATTGAGCTAGATTTAGATTTGATAAAGATGTGATCCAAACACGAACTCTTTCTTGTTGGAATGGTAACTGCCGGGAGAAATTCGTGCATCGCCAGAAGGTGCAAGTAGTCAGAAGTTTGATTATCTGAGGAATCCAATATATTAATATTTAAGTCTCCGACAACCACCGAGTTGAGAAAACCTTTAGATTCACCAAGTACCAGATTCAGGGAGCTAAGAAAATTGTCTTTATTGTGGAACGAAGGGGAACGATAAATTCCAAAGATTTTCAGTTGATCAGATAAAGCCACTGCAAGACAATTTGCGTCGTCAAATCTAGGTTCGACAACCGAGACATTGAGAGATTCCTTAACATATATGACTATACCACCGCTTTTGTTAATATGCTTGGATGTGTGATGAGCGTTATATCCTGAAAGACGGTTAATAACTGAGTATTTGTTTAACCAGCATTCAGTAAGTACAATTAGATCAAAAACGGTATCCATTTGCTGCAAGGCTACTTCGAAAGCGTCGAAATTTCGTTGCAGGCTTCTGATGTTGAGCGTCATGAACTTCAAAAAGTCAACATTTGCGAAAAAAGGCTTGCATTGGCTGATCGATTCAAGCAACTGACAGTCAATGGCAACGGTTTGGTCTATGTCAATTTCAATATCACGCGACGCCATAGATAATTAAAACGTTAAGAAAAGGTTGAACTTCTAGACTAGACCATAAAGTCAGTGCTCCGGCAGAATGACTCAGCAATGAAACAGGTACAATTTTTGAGACTATGTTTGTGTATAGTGTGTATGGAAATATGTGTGACATTACAAGTGTGAGGTAATGGTGTAGGTGTGTATGCGTGCTGGCAGCGCTAATATTAACTAAAACCACTGTGCAAATAGCTAAGTGGAGGTGTACTAAGAAAAAGATTGCTAGATGATTTAACTTATTAAAATGTAAAAGAAAACTGTAAAAAAAATATCTAACAATTGTGGAGGCGAAAAGTCGCGCAGGCCGCGGAATCCGTCGAGTGGTGACCATCAGGAAGGATGCCAGGAGTGGCAGATGCCGGGGAGGCCAGATTGCCAGGGGGCGAAGCTTGATCCGTTTTCCAGGTCTTTTCGAGATCCACTTCGCCACGTATTGTGATAACGGGACCGCCCTCCCTCCTTCGCATGAAGATGCGCCCGTTAGAAGTCCAACAGTATTTGTAGCCATGCTTTGATTTGTACTGCCTCGCTTCACGAAATAAACGTCTGTTCTCTGTCGTAAGCCTCTCATTGAAGAAAAGCTTATTACTCCGTCCTGCTACCTCAATGTCGGCAGTGGTAATATTGCGTCTCGACTTGGCCGCTTTTAGAAATTCTTGGCGTTTCATATGCCGTACAAAGCGGAGGACGACAGGTCGTGGAAGTGAAGTCTCCGAGGTTTGGGAGCTTGCACCACGGCGAGGACCAACACGCGATACGTCGTCGATATCCGAGACAGCCAGCTCCATCCCAATCTTCGTTGCGGCTATTTTCACGATATGAAATAAATTTTCATTCATATGTTCGTTGATACCTTGTATTTCTATTTCGTTTCGTACCATGTTTTGCGCCTGCGAACTAAGTCTCTCTTCAAGATGGTTGACTCTTTGATGAAGCAGCGCATTTTCCAGTTCCTTTTCTTCCAGGGCGCGTATTTTGGCATCGGAGCAGGCTAGTTTCGCATCATATTCGTCTAGGCGCGCAGTACAGTTCGCCACACACGCAGTTAAGCTCTTTAAATGGTTCTTTACCTCGACCATGTCAACGCGCAGCAGCTTAATCTCTCTGGTGAGCTCAATTAGTGCGTCGTTATCGGCAGTTGAGGCCGCCTCAGACTGCGAACGCTTTTCTGCCTCTCGGTTCTGTGGGCGCAGGGTGACGTTTGATTTCGACGTTTGCGCATCCGCACTGCTGGCCGCGGTAGACTGTTGCCGCAGCGGTGTAAGTGTACTGTCAGTTTTAATTACTTTACTCTGACAGGGTGGGCACATCCAACTGAGAATTGCGCTCTTTGGAAGACTGCGATAATCTTTGTTGACGCAATCTGGATGGTAATTTCCTTTACATGAGGAGCATATCATATTTTGTGAAGTTGTGATAGCTTTGCGACAACCAGCGCAGTTGTTCACCATTTTAATTTAATGTTTATCTTAAGTATCACAAAACTCGACATAAAAAATTAAAACCAAATATTATGTGGGTATAGTTACGCGTGGTAGAACCAGTCGTGCGAGACACCGGCCGCCCGTACTTAGGCCGTAAGCGATGGGTCCAAGTGACTGGACTGCGCACCGGGGTCGTCCAGCGGAACTAGACACTGGACGTGTAGATGAACGCCGTAAGGCAGGGGTCCTGACACACTGGTTATGCACTGTACTCTGCGTGGACGCGTCTTATCTCAGTGGAGGTCAACTCCGCACTCCAAATATCCGTACTCCGTAATACTACGAATATAAGCACGGAAAACGAACATTTTTGTATAAGTACATATAGAAGCTTCGTAGCGGGGTGGAGAGTAGGTACCTATACTAGCATGCCCTGTGTGTTTTACAATGATGCTTTTTTTATTTATTAATTTAATAATGTTCAACATTTAACATAGTTAAAGACCTTTTACCCTTGAATATCCGAGGCAAAGCATAAACAGAAAAGTAGTTCGAATCCGGGAATTTAGGAGTTTCTGTTACCTATTGCTGCTCGGGGACTAGGAATACATCGATACATCACTTGATACATCGCTTGATATTTAAGGCTACGCCGAGCGTACGCCGGATGTTCGCCGGATGTAGTGGCGCCTTCCTTACTATTATTGTGTTTTCTATTAAACTAAAGTATTTTCTTCAAATTGGTTGGTAGGTTTTTGTACCTCAAATAAAAACACAACTTATAGGGTATATCTCATAGTTTAATAACAATTCACCTTCGAGTTATCAACTTAACGGAAAAAAGTGGCCAAATTTTCCCGTTAAGCTGACTACTCAAAGGGTATTGTTATTATAGTATGTCACGTATACCATAAATTGTGTTTTTACTTGCGCTACAAAAATGTATCGTCTGATTGCAAGGAAATTATTTACTTAAGTAGAAAACACAATAAAAGTAATGAGGACGCCACTGGACGCTCGACGTTTGCTCGGTGCAGTCTTAATATGGCGACAACGCGGCCCCGACTAAACCGGCTCGGTCCGTCCTGTTGAGTATGCTTGTGGTGGCTCGCGGCGCGTACGGTCAAGGCACGCACACATACAAGCCGCGCGATATACCTTTGATTGAAGACGGAATACTGTTTATACTATGGTACAGTCGCTCACGACGCTTTTATGAGTAAACAATCACGAAATTAATTAACAACGAAACATCTGGCTATTCTAAATTCAACGGTCTAATTAGGACTCCTACATTTTCTTTAATTAATTCCTTTATTAATGTTGTTTGCTTATCTCGTATTGGTTTTAAGAATTATATTGCCTTCTATTCAGCTCTGAGTCCAAACTTGTACGACAAACAAGTTTATAAATAGTTATTAAACTGACTGTTTTAAGGACTATAATAGAAAGTAGCTTAAAATATAGCAACTTCGACTCATATTACTTTACACAGTCGATCGAAGCGAGCGACTCAGTGCGCAGAAGCTCTAATGAAATTGATGAAAAACCTCGGTCTAGAAATTGATCAGGAATTTTAAACTACCGTAAAGTCATATAAATTATGAGTCAGCAAAGTACCTAATTAATTAATTACAAGTACCAACGTACCTAGTACCTGGAGGTATGTACTCGTACCTAGTTTATTTATTTATTTATGATTTATTGGAGATCCAAAAGCGTACAAAACAAGATATAAATTTAATAAGAAATATCGTTAAATTTTGACACGAATATATATTTTTTTCTTTTACTCGACTAACATACACACATCGTACATACATTCATATACATATATTTTAACATATCTACATCGTTTGATAGCTCCGGTTTGCCTATTACAATTCCTACAACTACAGAATCAGGCGAAGGGTACTCAAAATTATTTCATTAATCACTTATTTCTATATCAATGTCAATTAAAAATGTATTAATTTCAGGAGTACCGGTGATGGAGCCGTCGAGCCGCGACAAGCGCAGCGTCTTCCCTGACGCCAGCGGCAACGCCGACGCCGTCGTCACCAAGCCCGAAGACAGGTAACACCATCTTGACTCTCAGACACACAAAATTAAACAACATAAAAAAACAACGGTACTTTTTATCAGATATACATACAGTGTGTTACCGGCATGCGAACATTTATTAAAACTGCCGATAATATGTTGCTTCAGCAATTGTTTGCAAGTATTATCAATTAAACATTAATTAAAGTAACTTCATAATGAATTTTCTTAAACACTGTCCATTTTTAATGCAGTGCATATTCTGTGTGTTCATCGTTATCAGTATCGCTGTTGCTTAGTACAAGGCATGTCGTGGTACGGGGGCAAATCATAACAATCAAAGTATCCGTCGACTGTCATTTACACTCGTCGAATTGCTGTGCTTTACATTATTGGCAATTAAAATTTTGTTAGAAAGTTAACAAAGCCTGAAAATTTGTTTATTAATTATATTAATGTTATTGTTATGTTTCAGGTATACGTTATTTTAACCTACTTTAAACCAAAGCCTGGGTGCTGGTGACACACTGTATAGTGCTAGTTTTTAAGCGATTAGTTAGAATGACAGCAGCCTGCTCGTCTGCCTCCTTTTTCACATAAGAAAACGTAATTAATTTTAGTAAGGTATTACAAATTTTAACTAAACTACATTAAATTACTTGATTAAGTATTATTATTAAAGTATCCACGAACCATCCCGATTTCATTTAGATGCTTGATGATTTTAATATACATAGCTAGACGTTTAATAAATCTAACTTGTTTCTTAGAAAGCGAGGACTCAGAGAAAACAATTTCCTGCACAACCACAGTGCTGTAGTTAAATAATAAATCAATCTTAATTAATCTTGGTTAGCTCCGAGCAATTTAAGTGGATTTTAAACTTACTTAAGGGAAATAAAACTGTTTTATTCGGTATAATTATGTATGTAAGGTGCTTAGATACACTCAATATAATTATGCTGGTAAAAATCAATTTCAAAACGTTAAATTCTATTTAACCATTGACCACTTGATAGTAAAATTGCTCATAACTTTAACAAACTATTAGTCGGTTTATTACGTTGTAAAGTAAGTTAAAGTTTTAAGTTAGCCTATGGAGAGACTGCATCTCTCTGCGTTTTCTACAGTAACTGGGGTGTTATTCTCTCACAAACAATGGACGGTCGGACGAACGAGCGAAATCGCAGCGGCGAGTTTAAGTAGTCCCGTCAGATCGAACAAAACACATTTTAGCGCGTGTATTCACAATTTGGCAGGATGGCTTCTGTCGATAAGATCGAGCGTATAAAGCTTGAGCTTTGAGAGAATAACACCCTGCTCAACTACGCGCCAGTTCTCTAGAACGTTTCTGGCGCGTACGAGTATTAAAGGAATTTGGAAATTAACTTCGTGCTAAAACTTTCCCAATGAGGGGCTTTTTAATAAAGGTGTTATAAAATTTTAATACTAATCCAGGGAACGCATTGTCGGTATCTCCGGCGTTGCAAAATGTCCATAGACGGCGGTGACCACTTCCCATCAGGTGGGCCTGCTGGTCCGACGATGGCAATTTAAAAAAAAGACTATTGTACAGCAGTTTCGCAATGGCCGTCAAAATAGATGTATTGTTAAACATGATACATTTCTCGTATTTAGATGCAATAAACGATCTTATTGACTTTCCGTCTGAGCCCTCCTTGGTAATATGTGTTAGAATTTAAAAGGTTTAAAACTTTGAGGAAAGTGGTCATAAAATCTACACTGCCAAACAATAAGAACAATAACGTCAATTAAGATTGTTTTATTTATGCAATCTGCAGCATCATTGGCAGCTAGCGGCACATAACCGCTATTGGCAATAAACGATACAAGTCTTAATTGATACCTACATACTTGAAAAAAATAACAGTACCTAGTACAATTTCGCGCTTGTTTTAGCCACAGCTGCTAAACTAGATGGGGAGCGCTCAACCCTATTTTTTTTTAATACTATCACTTAGCAGTTATGTAAAAAAAGAAAACCGAATACCAAAGAAGGACCTGTATTTTGACGACGCGGTAGCCTAGTGGTAGGATTTACTGTCATTAAGTACAAAAAGAAATTCGTCCACTTGAATTGACCATTTGGAATCCATTCCATTCCATTTTGATCTGATAAAATGTAATTATGACCAAATTTATTTTCGATAAAAATTAATTAAGTCTGAAATGAATTATGTCCATTATAAAAAATGTGCAAAATTTAATACGCACAAAGTGAATATTGTCTAATTTTATTTGAGACCGTAATGTAAATTTAAGTACAAAACGAATTTTAAGTGAACATAAATACAAATGGTTATTATTCCTGTCGGTCTATATTAATTTTGGACAATTTTACCAGAGGACATGATTCTATTTTGGACAATATTCTGGATGGAAAACTATCCTAATAGGTATATTTCAATTTGGCATTTTTTCCGATTTGACGACTAATTCTCTGTGGACGAATTTCTTTTTGTACTTAATGACAGTAAATCGTTGGTAGTGACCCTACCTAGGAAGCAAGCGGGCAACATTTTGGGCACGGGCATAATTTGTTACTGTGTGAGTATTAGAGGTGTTTTTTGTATTAAAGTATATATTTCTCTCTATTTAAGTAAGATTATCGTAGCCTAGTACCCACAGTACAAGCCTATTAGAGCTTAGTTTGGAGCCAGGTCAATTTGTTTGATATCGTCCCCTGATGATTTATTTGTATTAATGTTTGCATGTACAGTTATTTCTTGTCCCGAAGACGAAAGGCACTTCGGTCTTTGCTTCGAGAGTGCCAATATGTATTCTAATTTAAATTGCATCTGAAAATAAAATCTTACACAGCAATATTATTCCATTAATAACATAAATTATTTAACTACATGCTAGGTTTTAAAACTGTTTTTTTGTAAGACTTATTACAAAAGAACAGACTATTGTCCTAGTTAACAACTCGGCTCTAGTTCAGTAAAAAGGAAGGCTGGAAGGCTGTTTGAAATATATGAATTCTTTTAAAAGTTAAACATTTCTTGAATTGTTGTGTATTTTACTCACATAATTTAATGATTTAACAATGCATCCCGAAAAAGGTGAAAATGTCTTTATTACACCTCGTTTCACGTTATCACGCAATTTCCTACATTAATCTGTAAGTTCATTATATACCTACTGTTATATACTGTCACTTGTCAATAACCATTATTCTCTTACGAGTAACAAAGCATTATCCTACATCTTTCATCTGAACTATATCCTTCGTCTGAACAAAGCAAAATAGAGTTAGACGTCACTTACCTATATCATATTAGCCGTAACACTCTTCCGAGTTAAATAAGCTTATCTGCTTCTTAAGCTATAGCAAATGTAACTCTCTGTCGCTCTGAATAAGGTATCACATGTATTTGAATTGTATATGTTTGTAATGTTTTTTCGCATATAAACAAGCTTCAGACGTCATCTCACAAAGGGCCTCCATGTGACCGCAAGTATTAAATTACTGATACCTTTACGTAAACAAAATACTGGAACACGCTATAATACGACATTTATTCCTTTATACAATAAAATTATCAACAAGTTTTTAGAGTTGTTGGTTATTCTGTAGCTCTGCCTACCCCACTCTGGGAATAAAGGCGTGAGTTTATGTATGTATGTAATGTAGGAACATGTATATATAATACTAGACTAGAGAGCTTCGTTTCGGTATTAGATATAGCAGTAACAGTTTAAAAAAAAACATTATAATTCATATCTTCTGGATTCTGCATGCAGGGTACTCTTACAAGATAATTAAATAGAAAATACACGAAAATTAAAGTTAAGTCTGTTTTTATTTCTGAAATATTCATGGAAATCCTTTGAGCTATCTCAGAACCTATTTCCTTATGTGTTTTTTCGGCAGCCGGGAAAAAATTGCATTTTATGAGTCAACTTTTTAGCATTACATACTGTAAAATGCATAATAACACTGCATATTTTCAGTAATGCCTTCTCGCTTAGACAAGCCATTTTTAAATAATGTTTCCACCCCAGGATATATTCCCAGCTTACTCCACTTATTATATTTTCGCCCGAGGGAAGTAAATCAACCGAGCGTTCTCTCATTTCATTTTCGTTATCTCATTTTAGTTTTATAACGTTTTACGAATTATTATTAGTTAGTAAGCCAATATGAAGCTTTAGCAACCCTCGCTTTCTGTGAGTTTTCTTCAAGACCCGTACATAATCTAGAATTTATTATAAATAAAAATATTCCTCCTCAATCAATTGATAAAAACCTCATCACCGTATCCATTGATAAAACCCGCATTAAAATCAGTTGTGTAGTTTTTTTACATCAACATTGGGTTTTCGTTCGACCTTAGTCTCAATTAAGGATACCTTAATCTTGTCTTATGCTATGTAAAGATTAATCAATCCACAGCCAAACGAACTTCGCAAGAAACAATCACACTTTAATTCGGATATAATTAAGATATAGTGCGTTTTTGCACCAAATAAAAAAGACAAAACAACCTTTTGAGCTCCTTTTGTGGTAAAACACTAGTTGAAATAAAATATCACTTATAGTGCGGTCCTATATTCAAAGTCGTGGATAGAGCTGTAACGTCTCGTTAAAATTTGACACATTCTGTACGTAGCAAATGTCAAATTTTAACAAGTCATCACAACTCTATCCTCGGTTTTGAAGGAAGGCACCATTAATGAATAAAACATGTCTAGTTTAATTCACACGACAAGCATCTATCATTCGCAGATGTCATTATGACGTCATGTAATGTCTTTTGCCGCCGCCACTTTTATTAGGACATTCGTCACCATCAGCTTATGTCTGTCCACTGCTAGACATAAACCTCTCTTTATGCACGCAACTTAAAACAATGAGTGGATTTGGGGTCAAAATTATACTGAAAATCAGTCTCTGGGCATTAAACCAGTAGTTTCAGGTTAAACAATCCGAGTTGACCTTTTGTTTCAGTTTGGAAGACGGCATATCAGCGAATAATTTGAAAAAACCAATTTGTACTTTCCCAGTTAAAATTAAAGTCGCATTTACAATAGGATATCAGAATCACTTGCGCCTTTTTCTAAGGCATTTTGCTCAGCCACAAAGGAAAAATTAGAATTTATTAGTTTCTCGTAAGTAAAAGCCTCAAAGCAAGTCACGGGAAACTTGTTTCTTTATGCCTCACCGGGGCGCCGTTTTTCTCCTTCGTCAAAGTCTGAAAGGCTGAAAGTCTTCATTAAAAGTTACGGTGAACTACTTTCCTTTTAGTTTCACAATTTTATTAAGAGCTGTGATTTTTCCTTTTACTTAGTTTCTAAAGTTGCCTTTGAACCCCGGCAAGCGGTATTGCACTGTTTTGTAGAGGAAACAAGATCAATAGGTACCGTTAATGATTATTTTATTATTTTACGTCATGGCATTGCAAAAATATTGTGTACTTATTCCGAATTTGGATGGTCAATTGGTACGTTCGGTTGAGTAAAGAGATATGTACAGTCAGCTGCAAAATTGCATGGACACCTTAACGTCGATAATCCTATGAGCACTCGATTTCAAGTTCGCAACAAATAAACTAGATGGCGCAGTTTACTGATCTAGTTCAATTGCTTATTACTGCAATTTCTTAACTACACAGCACTAGAATCGATATTTCGTCTTGTCAACCATATGAGATGGTGGCACAGTTTATAAGCTTCATGCGTAGGTGTGCTCAATGGATGGGAGTTCGAATCTCGTTAGTGGCAAGCATATTTTTGTCTTTTTTTTTACATATTATTTGCTTACGTTTACAATGATGGAACATAATAAATGCATTATTTAAAGCAGGAAAAATTCGTCATTCTTAAAAATGATACTACTTTTGTGGTTTAAAATCATTTACTTCTTATAAAATATTTGAGTATAATCAGTTTATCTCAATTTGACTAATTATTTACAACATTATAACAATTTTCCATCTAACTATTGAGGTCTTAGCTTAAGTATTCATTTCCGACATCGGAAAGATGATTGAAGCTTTCCCACAATAACTAGTAATAACAAATATAATTCAAAAAAATAGGGACTGGGTTAACGTAAAGTGCGCGGTTGTTTTATACTGTAAACATTTTTTTTTAATAAATTGAACTCTGCGATTGGAGCTGCATGCGTATGACCCAAAAACAAAGCGTAGTAATTGCTTCGATGTATTGAATTAAAATAGGGAACGTCAACGCAAATGCGTTAAACACCTGCACCTGCGCTGCGCATAAAACAACCGCGTGCCTAAAGGTTAAACGCATTGTAATAGCTGTCTTTTACAGTTTTGATCATGATCAGTCATCAATAAATTAAAAGTTCTGCTAGCTCCATGAAATAAACCAAACACATTTATTAAACCAAACACACACCAAAAAAGTTAACATAGAAATAAAGTTGACAATTTAAAATAAAAACAAATTAACTCGGGCGTGTGACAAAGGGGGCAATAAAGTATTTCGTTAAAATATATGATTAAATATCATAACATAGCTCAGAAACTTAAAAACGGCAAAATAAACATTCATTTCGTTTATTATTATTAATGTTTTACGCAGTGATGGATGATGATGATGATGACGTGATACGTTAATCAAAACCCGGTCTCCACTAAATATATCACACAAAATATATATATAAGTGTAATTATTTGCTTAAACTTAATATCTAGTGTAGCCCCCACCTTGTTCGATCACAGCTTGCAAACGGGAGCGCATTGAGCCGACGAGATTTCTACACAGATCTGACCCGCGAATACTGTCCCATATTTTTAAACAATGAGCCTCTAAAGTTTCTGGTGTTCGCTCATTCTGTTTATCCCATCGTTGGACGATAACGCCCCACAAATTTTCAATGGGATTTAAATCCGGCGATCTAGCAGGCCAAGGAATAACTTTAATGTTATTTTCGTGCTGGCTAAACCACTCCCGCACAATACGCGAACGGTGTATCGGACAATTATCTTGCACGAAAGATATAATTGGCAACTGCTCTTCAGGATACACATTCCGAACAGTGGGCAACATGGTCTCCTCCAGCACTTCCACATAGTTCGCACTATTGGCTCGACTGGGTAGCCTCACTAGTTCTCCCGGGTCAGCTCCACTCATCCACCCCCACATGTTCACGCTGATGCGACCAGACTCCATGTTGGGCACTACGTGGCCGCTATTCCACCGCGTATTATTGCGACGCCACAGACTTAGACGTCCATGTTGACTCGATTTAAACGTTTTTTCATCAGTAAAGATGACATTAGACCAATCTAAATCCAAAAGCTCCAAAGCAAACTCTAACCTTGCTCTTTTGTGATTATCTGTCAGCGATGGTTTGACTGCGTGTCTACGATAATGCAGACCCTCACTGTGAAGAGCTCGACGGACGGTGTCCACGCTTGTGTCAAATAAACTGGCGTAGTGGTTAGTCGGTATAAAACCATTCTCCTCGTAATCCACCACCATGGCTAGACGCTGCGGCGCGTCTATAAGCCGTGGTCTGCCTGTTCTTTGACGGTGTAGCAAAGATCCTTCTTCTTCAAATCGGCGTACCCAAAGAACCACGGTTTTCCGCTATAACAAAAAAAAGAATAGTTAACCTATGAATATTAAGTTTTGTTTGAACAAAACACATCAAAAATACTTACGTTTACTCCTGTCTCTCTGGCTATATCTGATAAATTCTTGCCTTCGTTATGCAAGGCAATTATTTGCGATCTTGTAACTGAATCAATATTACAACGTGAACTCATTTTGATGAAATAATAACGCAATTAAAAACTCAGTAACCGTACGAGGAACAGTGAACAAAGGATTGTGCATAAGTTAAATGTAAAAACGAAACCGGTATTTATAAATTTTCATTCTACCCTCTTCTGATACTAACGTATTTCTTAGAAAGTAAGCAGAGCCGACTATAAACATAAACTGATAATATATTTTGACAGGTTATCAAAACGTTCGATGGTCGAACGGCATTTGGCATTGCCTATGATACAAGAGGTTCATAGTTCGATTCCGCTCGGGTAAAATGGATTTTGAATGTGTTTTTTAATAATCTAATCAATAATCCGAGTTTGGAAGTGTGGACTAAGAATAATAAAGTTGACAACTATGCAACTGCTTGGTTCTTGTGGAAAAAAATATTTTTCATATTATAAGGTAATGCAGCGCCATCTAGTGAGATCTGACTGAACCAGTAAGATTTACTAATAGCTGCTAACGCCCCACAAGCAGACAGATGGCGTCGACATTCACCTGCATAGCATTTTAATTCTCAATTGTCCATGCACTTTTGCAGCCTACTGTACCTATCAATACAATTTTTCACCGTATTATATTGAATGTGCTAAGGTACTTATTACCTTTCGTGTCATGTTCCTCTTCCAACCTACCCGCAATATTTTACTTTAAGACTCTGTCAACTTATGCTGCGCTGCTATTATCATCGGCACTATGCCACAGGAGTCTTTTTTCACCCACTTCTAAAGGGTCTCAATTCGGGGATACCTAGTTTCTTCATTTTAAAGTGTTCATCATCATCATACCTACGCCTTAATTCCCAGAGTGAGGTAGGCAGAGCTACAGAATTACCAACAACCCGTTGACAATTCTGTAACCACATCTTGCACTTGACAAACAGGCCACGATAATTATCAAAGTATTAAGGCTGAATTTTTAATCTCTAATGTAAATCTCAAGGAACGTAATAACTTTAACCGCCGGTTTTTTTTTTCTGGCAATTGGAAAAATCAGCCTCTGATTCGTTTTATTTATTACGTCCTTTTTTATCGTTGAAAATTCACTGGATTTATAATAGCTCTTTTATTAACTGTGTTGTTTTTCCCCAGCCTCCGGCGTAAGACCAAGAAGTTCCCGGCTCCGGGCTCCAAGGTGCTCAACATGGCGCACACCGTGTCCCGGACTGTGAGGGACAGCAACGATGTAAGCCGAACATCTATCTTTTTGACGCGGTTGAAAGGAACATAGCAACTAAATCTTGACGTCATCGTATTACATATTTATAATCTACTATTGGGTTTGAGGTAATAATTGTGCTGAAATGACAGGTGTCAAGGTTGACTTGTTATCTTCCTTTTCAATAGTTGGTAGTGACCTAACAACTAAGTAAAGGAAGGAGCCTACGAAGCTAGAGGGCCGGGGTTTGATCCCGGTAAGAGTAATTTGTATGATGAGCGTGAGCTTTTGTTCCTAAGTTTAATGTTTCTATGAATATATAAACGAGCATGTTTATCGTTTGTTAATATCCATAGTTTAAGCCTAGAGCTTAAGCTTAGGGGTCGTTCTTTGAGCAAGGCAGTTTGGCGTGACCTCCGGTATCGGCATATTTTAATATTAAGATTACCTAAGCTATTTTTTATGCATACATCGAAAAATTATTTTCATTTATTTCCAACGTTTCACAAAAGGAGGCATCATTTCAAACTTCATTATGTCGAGATAATTAATTTTAAATTTTCATATGCTCAGGCATCAAACATGCAAACATCGATAAAAAAAGAAAAGAAACATCATATTAAAATATACGTCATTTATTAACCCGTGAAATGTTCAAAGTAACCTTTTTACATTGTTAAATGTTACACGTGTAAAGGATGTCGCTCGGGTTAACCCGGCCCTCGCTTGGATAATTATTATTCCTTACGTGTTTGTTAATTGCGCTGAGGCACATAAATGAACACGCTTGAAATTCTTTTCACAATTTGAAACGTATGTATGTATGAATGTAAACACTTTATTGTACAAAATAAAACCGAATTACCTTTTTACACAACACATGCTTAGAACGGTGTACCTAATAGTCGCGCTCGGACAAAGGTATACATACTTAAATCTTTATTTAATTCTATATATACATATAATTTACCAATCCAATAAATAGATACAAAAAGTACCTGCAGAAGTTAGGGCCCCTAGCAGATCTACACGTATATATAGTAATATAGTTATATAGTTCTATCCAATAGAATCGAGGCAATGGGGGGTTACCAATGTCATATAGCAATGGCAGTGAAACACCTTTCTCCTACCTTTTTTACCTTTCTCTCAATTTAAACTGAATTGCTTAGTATTGTCAAGCTCGTCAGTAACTTCATGGATGAAGGGTTACACAAGAGAATTACATCCCGGTTTGATTTCGTCTATTTAACAAGTAGAGAATACTCAGAGATAATTAAGCTGCGTGTTCCTTATTTCTTTACTTTCCACTGCATAATATTCAACGAGACGTAAATAAAATATAGCTTTTTCCTCAGTTTTGTTGAAGTAAAACCCCCTCCTTCCCCCTCTTTCAACTGAGTAGCAACCGCTTAGAAGCGGCCCGCGCAGCGCATTATATGGAATATTTTGCTACGTAAAGAGCCTAAGCTCTCTATTGAGAGAGCTTGAAAGCTTACTTCAATAGAGAGCTCAAGCTCGTTACAGGTAGCATCTCGTATAAGCGCTTTATATATTTTCGATTCGCATCAACTCTCACAATGTTTTCCTTGTTGTAGTTTAGTGAAAATGTAGGGAATATTAAATAAAAAAAAACGCTGTTATTTAACGCAAGTCGAACAGAAACAAAAAAGACGCATTTTTTATTGAATACCTACGAGTACATAGGTGCTCAATAAAAAGGGTTTCTTTAAATGTATGGACGTACCAAAAAATATTTAAAGTCGTAGTATTTAAGTATTTTCAAAGCGCATTTCTTTTATTGCATTTTATATTTTATTTATTTTATCTCCAAGCCGTTACTTGGAGCTGGAACTGATTAGAATATAATGAAATATAATAGATTAGGTGAAAACCCGTTTGAAAAAATAGCCTTTATGGAATAGATCGCATTTTATTAATGGAATTAATTAAATCCGGTATGTAACGTAAAATTTTATATTTTTACGAATATAAATGTAAAACCATCACAGATTTATTTTCGGTCTACCCTTGAGCATCTTACGATTATGAGAAAAACTCCCGACGAGACATGATCGAGATAATTATAATAGTCATTTAACTTGTTAATCCCGCAGGAGGGCCGGCGGGCGTTCGTGGCGGCCCATTTCCATGGCAACACCTCGCACCTCGACCCCCAGAGACATGAGCATTATAAAGGTAAATATAATGACGCTTCTAGTGCTGGCAGCTTTCTATGTTATAAGCAAAGGGTTTCGTAGCGTTAAACTATGAGGAGAGCCGCAAATTGTATTTATTTAGGATTCTTGTTGAACGTTTAAAATATAAAGACAGTAAAAGTATTGAAATATCTAGATAAATTGTTAATTTCGTGTATGTGAATGTTTAGTCTAAAGATGAGTTCTGTGATTTCCGCATTTTAATACAGCGGGTCTGAGTACCCGTGTTCAAGACGCGTCGACTAACTAGGACCGATAATAACTTCATCATCGTCTTTCACAGGTAACGGTCTGGTCCGAGTAGCGCACGAAGCACCCCACAACGTATGGTATCCGTCTCCTTGGACCATGGCGTCGCCTAGGGGTGGACGCCCGACACTCACATCTACGGGTCATGTACACGTACGCCATACCGGTGTCTACCTTGTCTATGTGCAGGTGAGTTTTTGTACCAGGGGGTTATTATGACATGGCTATGCAGTTGATTTTACGGTGAGCGTTAAGAACATTGCTATAGCAGTCATATTGCTCTACTTTGTTCTCAGCGTAAACTGAACTGCATGGCTATGTCATAATAGCCCTCCATTGTAAGAATTACACGTGTACACCATAGGAGATCAAATATATTGGAATAATACAAGGTACTAAATATGTCTGAACAAGCTCTAACACTAACACCTATAACCAAAGGGTCAAGTTCAGATATTTTGAGCATTTAAAATGTAGGTACCACTATACCATATATACTATGTATATAATGATGGCTGTATAGGTGAGTAATATGATGTACCCGGGTCCCTGGCCCATGGTCTCACGTGTAGCGTGTACCAGCATTTACAGTAGTAGTCACAAATACACGCGTACACTACACGAGTATTAAACCTGTTTTATTAAAAGACCAAAAATGAATTTAATTAATGTATAATTTAATACGCTACGTGAAGCCTTAACATAATTGAAAATGTATATTCAAACATTTGAAATGAAAGGAAAACGAATGATTAAACCGCTGCAAAATTAATTCAAATGAACGTAACATCACCCTATATTTGAAATTCCCATTTGCCCCTACGTAATGTATCAAGACTAACAAGTACCTACCTCCCATTGGAATTCAAAGAACCGAGAGTAACAAACGTAATTTGCAATAGTTTCCTCCAGTTTAATCGCTTGGGAGTACCTCGGCTGGTCGTATTACAAAACCAGGTTACGTAATAGTACGTTATTTCCACAGATTTACTATTTGGATACCCATGACATAATATCATGGGTACTTCATCGCACGAATGCCGAAATCGAGGGGCGCGAGACTCTTCTTCAATGCGCTCAATCTTCTCACTCTAGTGAACGCCTCGAAAAACCCAATTCCTGTTTCTCTGCCTCTGCTTTGTTCTTAAAAGACGGCGACAGACTGGCAGTTAGAAACACTGGCGGCGACCGACACTCCCTGATGGACCAAGAAAAAAGTTTCATCGGTCTTATCAAACTGGCCGATGTCGACGATCCGAACCAAGAAATGTAAAGCGTTCGAATTTTGAATATTTAATTTTTAATATCGCTGTGTCTTGTTAGATAATATAATTGAATGTTGCTGGCCGGTATTAAAATAGAAACGGTTATGTTTAGTTAGTGTTACTAAAGTATAATTAATTATTTTTTTCAACACACTTGCTCGTAATTTGGTTTTTATAGCAGCGTTTTTAGGGTTATAATGCTGCATAAAAAAGTCTTAAAAAGTATGTATGAATGTAAACACTTTACTGTAAAAAATATCAGAAAATCAAATACATTATTTTCAGAATTGGAATGTACAAAGGCAAACTTATCCCTTTTAGGGGATCTCTTTCAGCAAAAAGTTGTAAACATTTTACGAAAGAATAGATTGTCTTTATAAAAATGTAATATTTCATTTTAAAACGTAACATGAAAAACGCTCTGATGTAAAGTTAAAAACTTAATAAGACAATCTTGTTCTATTTTTTCTTTGCGAGTGTGTTGAAAAGCGTCGTATGAAACGCGTGAGCATTGCTCATTACAGCTCTCGGCTACATTACGCCCTAGACTATGACTTGGGCTGCAATCCCACCTTGACTGTAATGGCCAACTTAGCACACCCGTATCATAATGTACTATTGTAAGTTGGGCAAATGTAAGCCTTACCCCGGCCCAATAAGGATGCTTTACGAAAAATAGTGATAGTAGTTGTTGTGTAGTCAAACAAGTGCCATTTAAGAGTGTTTTACATATTTAAATAGTACAGTCGAGTACAAAATATGGGCACCGGTCTGTGTACAAAACATTTTTCCTTTTCCTATTTCCAAGAGATCAGTACATCTTAGTTTTGTGGTGTCCTTTGTATTGCGTAAAGCAAAATAGTTGATTTAGTTCTGATTTTATTTTTATTTTTGTTGAAATGTATAAATAAATCTACCTGACAAATTAATTTTAGGTATCTTTTTCTAACGTTGAAACACGTTGAAACATGTTAAAACAAACCGACTGTTTTTTATCTAAAAATTTAAACATCAGGCTTTGTTTTACTGTTTGGTTATGTTATGTTATAGACGTAGAATTATGATTATGGTAATTTAGTACAAATGAACAAAATTATATCACAACGATCGTTCGCTGTTGACACGCCTTGTTTCCAATTTTCTTGCCATTACTGATTAAGTTACATTCGAGATATGTCAGGTTCATATAATGTTTATCGAGTTTTCTTTGTAATATGTGTAAAAGTACGTATACTTTGCTTATATTTATAATTCGATAGTTCTTTTTCCATTATGTTATAACCTCTGATATATCTCTAACGTAACATAATCTCTATTGATATAGAATTTGTAGTTAGTGTTTGTAAAAATGTATTTTATTGGCGTATTACCTTATAAAACTACATCTTTTTTTACTGTCATTCAAATGATCTGTGCCATTGATACTATAAGTACTAACCAGTAAACACTTAATTATAAATTAATTTATTTTAACACATATACGTAATTCGATTATATTACTATGTAAAGTTTTGTACCACTTGCGTGGATTTAGACGATGCTGCAGCATTAGCAATATTGATGTTTTATAAATTAAAGAATTTAAATAATTATATGCATTCGACTTTTATTTTTTACTAGCGAACCGCTCTCCTCTTCCGCTTCGTTATGGTAGTAATGGCTTTACAAATATTTATATCAATGTTATTCATATCTTCTGCACCCTGATAACGTCGGTAATAAGTATATCCTATCATATAAACAAAGAATTTTCAAAATTAGTCAACAGTTAATGGAGATATGGGTAAAAATAAATTAAAACGAAACATACTTTCAGCAGCCGAACGTAGAAGCTCCTCCTTTTTTGAGGTCGGTAAAAAATAATGGGGGTAGGAATCTTAAGGACAGTTTCCAAAATATTCCGTTAAAATTAAATCCGTTTGCGAAATATTTAAAATTAAAGTGTTAATTTTTTTCAAAGTTATTTATGTGTCTCCAATACCAGCCAAACTTAATTGGCTTTTGATTACGAATTTGAGTGAGGCGACTAAAATGATTATACCTACCGAGAACCATACAAAAAACTTTAAATACAATAACATTAGCCCTTGTGATTTATAGAAATAGATTTTGTGTTTGTTTTAGTAGTATAAAAAGTTTGCTTAAAAAGTGCTAATTACATATGTTTCTATGCTCTCATCATATCCGCCTCCGCCCATATTAACAATTTAACACGCCACCAGACGAATACTCGGGTTGTTTTTCTTTAATCTCACCAACGCCTGCGTTGCTAAGTGGAGTCAGACTACAGAAGGCGTGTAGGCTTTGATCTCCTTCCAGAAGCCATTATAGTGATCTATTAAAAGATTGTTGTTCTATAATCAAATACCTCTATTCCGACAAGCCTTCAATAAGTTTTTAAATACCCTTTCCATTGCCCTCGGCTTAAAAACGTACAAAAACCCGAAATAAGGAGAATAAATTAATTAACGAATTTTTTACCAACAAAAGATATAAATACTTTATAAAAGGGATAAAAGGTCCCTTTGGTACAGAAAATAAAGGATTCCTTTGGTAACACAAAATTCGAAGCAATCAGGTTCATTTCCTTTCTGGATAATTCCCGGAAGTTCTTTGAAAATGAAAAAAATATATATAACGCAAAAAATAAATAAATATAGCGTGGAATATTCCAGGGAATGTTAGGCGTCAGATTAAGTCTACTTTATATTCATTTTATGTGCATTAAGGTTTCATATTTTGTACGCTGGTGAGGCAGGTACTTAAGTGTAGGTGTTATAAATATTTACGATCATTAACTATATATGCACAGGCTATTTTGGACCGCGTCGGATCCTCAGTGGAGCTAGACAAAATACATTACGAGAATGTTTTCGTTATCGAAAATGTATACGACTGACGTAAGTCGCCGGACGGTCGCGTCAAGTGTATATGACTATTCGTTAGTTTTCGACAATTATTACTTCGTTTACCTAATCACCGAACAGAAAATAGGGTCTGAGAATGTTGTATGGTGATAAAAAACGACAGACCGTCTGTCTATCTGTGTGGTATAGCGGTATAAATCAGCAACTACTAAAGCTATTAATTTAAGATTAGAAATAGGTAAGTACTCGTACGGGTAGGGGTCGGGTTGCATAAAGTTTAAAGTCATATTTTTGATGGGCATACAAGGATTCGTCATACTCATCATTGCGCATAACTGTAAATTGTCATACATTTATGCGCATAAAGTTTTTAATCATAATGTTTAAGAACATATTGTGTAACGCGCATAAATTTGATGCGCATATAATTATTTAACCATACTTTATACGTACATACATACATACACTAAATCACGCCTGTTTCCCAGAGGGGTAGGCAGAGACCACTTCTTTCCACTTGCTACGATACTTTATACGTAATGACGTAATATTCATTTAATAACAAGCTTTTCCGCTCTTTTATAAAAAAAATAACCCTAACCTATCCGCGATCTGAGTCGGTTTTATCAATTATGGTTAAACCAATTATGACTCCGTATAATTATGACAGGGAACAATTATGCCTAGTATAATTTATGCCAAAAAAAAATTATGAGCATCAACTTTATGCGTAAAGTGTTATGACAATCGATATTATGACAATAGGTGATATTCGATGCGACCAGACCGCCACCCTACTCGTACATATTGAAATGGGCCTGGGCAGGACATATGTGTCGCCGAAACGATGGGAGATGGAGCAAGCGTATTTTGGAGTGGCAACCTCGCTCAAAGAGAGGAGTCGGCAGGCCCCCAGCAAGGTGGTCGGATGACATCAGCGCGACCGCAGGCCCAATCTGGGGGAGACCACCGCAAATCGGCCCCAGTGGAGGAAAATTGGAGAGGCGTATGCCCAACGGTGGGCGCATATGCGCTGAAGAAGAAAAAGAAGAAGTACATATTACAGCAAAATTTTAAGACAAATTGGAATAGAGGTTCAGAGAATCACTATCAGCTGTTTATAGCTATTCGAAACAAATTTTCGCCATATTTGGTATGTTCTACAAATAAAACCCTTAATTTTAAATTAAAATACTACTCTTGTATAGCGCATTAGTATTGTATTTAAAAAATAAAACGACGTTGTTGTACACCCAATGTTTAAGATATTAATAATACCTAACTGAAAAAACCGTTGTCCTATGGACATGTCAAAGCCCGCGGCAGTATCACTTAGGTCGAAAAATTGGATTCTTAATAAAAGCTTGTACAACATTTACAAAAATGGCGGATACCCGAGTTCTTGTAAGGTAAAATGTATGATCGGTACACGGCAGAGTTTCTAACAGAGTATTTTCCACGATTTGATAGCTCTTATTTACTTGACAGTTACAGCGACGAAGTTATATGTATACTCGTAAAACAATGCCATAACACGTCAAGGGCAATATGGTTTTACCCATTAGAATAGTGTCCTTTTTATTTGTCAATTTTTCTTGTCGAAAGTCAATGACAGTTAAGAAGACATTTTCCGCTGTTTTTAGAGACTTATTGTAGCATTTCGTAATTTATGTAAGGATCAGCTGTTTAGTATTCAGGCCCCGGACCACTGCGGCGAGCGAGAGAATTGAAATGAAACGCCGTTCCAATAACGCCATAGAGACATAAAGGCTTTTACGACTGCCCGAATACCGATCGCTTCAATAAAATGGGACAAGTGCTTCCGAATTTCATTATAGAATCGTTTTGCTGTTTTAGACAGTTACGGTAACTTCTTATGAAATTGACACGCGATCCGGATTCATATTGTTTACTTGATAAACGGTACTGTAAGTATACCGTGTTCATTCTTTCTTGTCTAATATAGTAACTAAACAACTTTCTAACCTCAAAATGAACCTTTTTGGCTTAAAAAAATAAGACTCGGGAGGCGAAAGTATAAGGTTACTTATTAACTACGGAACCTAAAAAGTGATTTTCAAAGATCGACAAAATGTTTATGATTGACGTAAATGGCAGATCTCTCGACTGCTTATGTCATCTCCATACATGCTGCGTCTATATCGCGTGTAAAATGTGAACAAAGCATGCGTCACTCTAGTACTTATAGTACTTATAGTTTTACGTGTCAGAAGGTGACGGATGCCTTATCCAACCTTTATCACACGATAAACGCAGCCATATTTTAGGATAAAAATCGAGCCCTGAGTCGATAAAAATCGATATAAATAGGCACTATAAATAAACGCAATAAAAGATGACTACTAGAATACAAAACATATGGAACAATGTTAATGTATTAACAGTGACAATAAAACCAAGAATTAACTTAAGAAAGAAAAACAATTAAATAGTATGAAAGCATACTAACTCTAGCGTTTGTGTGTATGTGACAGTGTGTGTGTTTAAATATGTAATTGTGTGTGTGCAGGGAACCCATTAAATTAATTGGTGTGTGAAAGTTCCGAGGAAATCTCGGCTAGCCGCAAACTCAGCCGTAATCAACATCGACCAGTCCCTATCGCTTTCAGCCTGTTAAATAAAGAAGGGAATTGTCGGAAGCTTCAATGGGGCGATCTAACCGAGCGTTCATTGAAATTGCGGGAAGCAAATGAAATGCCTTCACGAAGTCACGCGACCTTTCGATAGACGTTTATAGATAAGGGCATTTAATGCCGTGACTACCTAGTGGGTCTATTTCATATGGAAACCAGGAATTGTGGCTTTGAATGGTCTGACCTAACGACTGGAGGCATAATTAAAGATCGATCGATTATTCCGATTTCGATAACCATTGAGTGCGTTAATTGACTAAGGTTGTAATGTTATTCGAATGAAGAGGATTCATTATACCTACAAGAGTTTTTGAAAAGGTTCAAAAGCAAGATGATACATGAAAAATAAACTCTATTGGCGCGAAATTAAGTTAATACTCGTACGATCACGGAGCGACCCGACCGTTTGACAAGAAGCTGTTTTAAAAGAGTAACACCTCTGTGAGGCAAGACAAGTTGCTTAACGCTTACGTAAACGATTTTCGAATACTAAAAATGTATGGAATTAACGCAGCGATTGTGGATAACGATAACGAACCTCGAATGCATAGTCTCGGGCCTCTGCGGGCTTAGTTTGTTTGCGTTTATCGCGTGACTAAGGCCCGTATTAATAAACTCATCTTGGCTGAGATGCGCGTTACAAGATACCTCAAAGTAAACGTCAAACCATAGAACACTGTAATTTTTGACACATCTCAAGACGAGCATTAGAGTTGAGATTAGTTTATTAATACGGGCCTAAATGTGGGTAAAGGATCCGTCACTCTTGCTCTTATACGCCAAATGGAAATGACCTGCGATTCCTCTGGTGTTGCACTTACCATCAGGTGGCTCGCCTGCTCGTCTGCCTCCTTTAACACATAAAAAAAAAGTTACAAATGATCTGGCATCTTTAATGACATTGACGAGCCTATTATTTTGAAATGGGTAACAAGTTAACGTTCGTAACCGTCCCTATGAATATTTTTTAAAATGTTTGTTCATCAATTTCTCCTTCAGTGGTGGACCGATTTTCTATTTATACTATGACCGTGTGGGCGACAACAATGTTATGGCTCGGCGTGAGGTAAACATACAACGGTGTTGAACATTGCTGCTCTAGCAATAGATATATTTACTTTGTCACTTCTCGAGGATAATATGTACCTACTAGAGTAAAATAAACATCGGGAAAAACAAGGTAAAGTAATGTAAAAAGAAAACAGACGGTCCCACTGAATTAATGACGTTTAAGTCGTTCCTTTCGTACGATTTTTGGGTTCCCCTAAGGAATTCCTATTTGTCAATATTCCTAATGCATCGTTTGTCCGAATTTTCGTTTATCCTAAAGGCAATTCCACTTTCATTTTAAAACTTTTAGTGTTGTTATAATAATTAAAAAGTTCGGTTTCGGTTTAAAGAAGCTTTATTGTCTAAAGAAATTACAAATTTCACTTACAAGACAACTTATAAATAGTTAACTTATCTAAAACTATTAAAGTTCAAATTCAAATTCAAATGATTTATTTGTAAATATAGGTAAGAAGTTGTTACAAAGTTGGTTAAGTATCACTGTATTAGTTGCCCGACTTATCTGAAAATCAGTTTAGGGCAAATGAATATTCGGCCACACGATGTGTTAGGACAAACGTTGTTGGGGATTCTGAGTTACACCCAATTTCATATAATTAAGTACAAATTTGAATGAGCATGCAAGAGCATGTCTGACCATGCTCAGTGTAGGGTTCCGAAGCCGTTACTACACAAAAACTATCTCAAAAAACAAAAAGTATGAACTTATTCTCTATTTAAAGTTATTTGGTGCTGTCTTAGATGAGTTTTAGTTGGTATTCTTAAAACACTTTAGTCGCCTGTATCTCTGGAACCAATTAAGTCTACTTCCTCGTAAAACCTATCCAAAATCCTCGATGTAGGTAGGTACACTGTATATTTAAGCGTCTAACAGTTATTTAATCTTTAGATCCATCATTTTGGACAAGGGTCGTATAGAAGCAGACTTGGAAATATTAATAAATATTATTATAGATTCAACGAATTTTATCCTAAGCTAACACATTTTACCATTTTCGTTATTCTGTTACCCTAAAACAAACGTTTATTAGGATACCGGCCCAATTATTTTAAAACTTTTAAAATCATAAGCAGAAAGATATTATGATTCGGCAGTATAATAAATAGGTAATGAATAGGTTGACGACGCGATAGCCTAGTTGATAGTGACCCTGCCTACGAAGCTAGAGGTCCTGGGTTCAAATCCCAGTTAGGGCAGATATTTGTGTGATGAGCGCAAATATTTGTTCCTGAGTCTTGGATGTTTTCTATGTATTTAAGTATATATTTCTCTATATAAGTATTTATATCGTTGTCTAGTACCCATAGTACAAGCCTAGAGCTTAGTTTGGTTTTTTTTTTTCATTTATTTTACCTTTTACAAATTATTCTTGTCCAAAGTTTTATTTATATGTTACCGTATTTTGATAATCCAATTAATTTATATTCGTCATACATAAAGTAATACAGCTGTTCTCAAAGTGTGCTCTCCAGAGCCAGCCCTAGGGCTCCGTAAATCCTCTGCAAGGGACTTCGACGAAAAACAATGCTATCTACTTTAAGTTTTTTTTTTATATACATACATAAACTCACGCCTTCATTCCCAGAGTGAAGTAAGCATAGCTACAGAAATAGTTTTTTTTTTGATAATTCTGTAACCACAATTTGTACAATTAAGCCAAGATATTTACAAGCGTATTAGTGTCAGTTTGCAAGCCCATCGCCTAATAGCAAGCTTTTACCTATTCCCTTAGTTGGCTCATACGACATCCACGGGAAGACATGGAGTGGCACTATTCTAACCCCGTACCCACACGGGATCGGCAACCCTATTTTTATTTTTAATTTTCATTAAATAAATAGTATAAAGTTTTGCTTCTTTGACTATGTAAAATATTCGGTGTTTTAAAGTGTGTCGTTGGTAAGTAACATTTGAGCTAGAACCGCTGCAGGGCCTCTAGTTTAGGCCGTAAAAACCATAATATTGTCTTTGACCTATCGTATTGTCAACGTTTTGATAGCTTATTTACTATGTCTAGTAAATAGTATAATAGTAAGTACTAGCGGCCGAGTTAAAAACTACCATAAAAGTTCAAAGACGATGTAATTTTTACCGCCTAGAATAGAGGCCAATGTATCGTATGGCCTTCGTGCGATATTTCGGAAGCTCTACGTGACAGGTGCTACGCCGTAGATGGTTCGTAGCTCACGCTCACGAGTTGTGTAAACGAAACTAGGTGCTATAGGTAAATTACAAGTATTGTTATTTATACAGTGAAATCAATAATACATTTTTGACCTTGATTAAGTGCATTATTAATGTTCTAAATTTGCAAGGAATCTTCTGTCTGTATCACATTTGAGAACGCCTTTGGCGGGTTTCAAAATGTCAACAGCCAATAACTGAATTGCGAAAAATCCATTTGCGCAAAAAAAATTACGAGCCGTACAATAGTTCATTCCCAACACGTTAAAGCTCTTGAAAAAGCAATACCGTTACAAAGTAATGGCAAAACGAGATACTAAAAATTAAATCAACCAAAAACAATATAAGGCAAAGGCTTAACCGGCTTACAGCCATGCTATAAAACTCGGGCAGTTCGATAGGCGAGCGAGCCCACGGCGTATCGATCTGTTGCGTAACCCCCCCACCCCCGATTCATAACCGGGGTTCCGTATAACATCTCTCTTTGGAACCCCTTGGATACTGCGCATCCAGTACTGCGCAGGGAGCCAGTGTTGCCGATTAAACATACTTTGGCCAAATTTGGCATATTTTTAGAGGTTTCGCTTCGTAAATATTTTTGGAAAATCAAGCTATTGAGAATTAATGTTATTTCTGAATATGGATAATGTTTACAGCAGTCAAACAATTCTGTTATTACATATTATGAACGGAAGGCCCGATTCCGAGAAACGAGGTATCTTTAGATTTCTCTTAGTTTCGTAAGTGTCACTGGGTACTTTAAATTAAATAAAAAAATATTGTATTATGACGGATTCAAAAGTATACGTATTTACATGGGAATTTAACATATGAAGACGACAATCTTCGAATCAATCTTCTTCTACTCTTTCTTTTTCTTTAACATTCTGGAGGGCAAAGTCGATGGCAAAAGAGTAAAAAGATCTATGTTTACTTATTTTGCTCGAGCTTATCTTACTTGAGCCAAATAAGACGGAAGGCTAGTATCGTGTCCATCAGGTGATGAAAAAGCTGACAGAGAACAGAGAAAAGTTGCTATTACTCCACCAACATAACTCTTAAGTTACATGAATGATGAATGAAAGATCACATCAATAAATGCTGTCTGTTTTTTAAAGCCGACTTGTTGAATTATTTGAATTTTTAGCAACTTTTCGACTTTTTACCGAGCATTATTCAACCCTAAGCGAGGGAAGGCTTGGCCACACTGGCCGGCACCCAGACGCTCAGTTGTTTTCCGGAGCCTGCAGCGAGCGCACGCGACCTTCGCGCACTGTGGCTTGATCAATGTTTTAAACAACAAGGTAAGTACAAAACAACCCCACTCCAAAACTAAAAAGAAGCAAGTCACATTGATATTATATCAGATTTCGACGTTGTTACCGCGTGTGAAAATCTAAATAGTGTTTTTCCAGCTGTTGTTCTTTTTTAATATTGCTGACGGGGTTCTTTAGTGTTTGTTGGGGAACTGAAATGGGGTTAGTTAACGTTGTACAGTCAACGTCGTTACTGAATGAACGCTTTTATACCTACGTTATAGCGTTCATTTGGACGTTTGACGAATTCAAAGCAGGGATATGACAATAAAGCAACAGTTACAAATTTACTGCGCTGTCCGTCTATGACAATTTTAAAAAGCTGATTGCGCAACAGTTTCAAGAAATGAACGTACTTTATTTCTATATGATATTGCGGATGTTTTTTCCTTTTTTTTACCAAAACAATAACAGTCAGACCGTCTGAAGGTGATAGAGACCACTTTTTATCCCAGATAATCGTATAACATTCTAGAAAAGTGTATAATGTATAAGCGGATTACAATTTAACAAAAATAGGTCTTACGTTCTCATACTTATTTGAGTTACTAATAAAAATAATATTTTTAGAAGAAATTATATACTTACATTTATATTTATCTTTCCATATGGAGTTTGGCTACAACGCTTCGCCTATTTTTAAGCTCGCTCGTAAAATACGCATAAAATTAAATTAAATGTGTCCGTTAACGCAAAAGCCTTTACGCCTCGAGGATTATGGCTTTATTCCGATCAAAGTGGTTTTTACTGTGGAAACAGTACACCAGTACAGTATTTTTCAGAAATCAAGTTAAAAGATGTAGATATCTGTCAAAATGTATAGTATGGACAAATTCGCATACCTATTCTTGCTATTTGTTTTTACTATTAAAAAAAACTATTATTTTGATTTTGTGAAAGTCGGCGCCGGTGCTGCCGGTGCGGTGGCGCATCAAAGTTGCAATTGATACCACAGTTAAAATGATTAAAATATATCATTTGTTAAGGTGCTCGTACAGTTGCTAACAAATATTACGAAACGTATTAAAACTTCACTTGTATTTTTGAATTGCTTGTGGTCATATGTTATTGGCTTACTCAAATGTATTCATATCTTAAGTTCTGATTCAATGCATCGCTGTTGATGTCCCAAATAAAATAAATAAATAAATATGGTGGTCAATAACTCGACGGTGTAGTTATAGAGCTTGCGTTATAGTATAGCTCTTGTTTAGGTATTTATGAGCACCTTGTATGTTACAATATATTTTATGCTAACTACACAAGTACAGCTAATAAAATTGTGTAAAAGAGACAGATAATAGGCTACATATAATTGCCAGAAACGACTTCTACTGGAAATGGCCGAAAGAAAAACACTACCAGTCCACTTTACAGCAAATAAGAAAGGGTTTAAACCGCACATTGCAAAGTGCTGTGTCAAGTGTAACAAAGACGAATGCCTAGCTTACCTGCTCGCACACCATACATCTACATTACTTCTTCGGACAGCTTGATGGATAGACAGAAAACTATTCCTATGTGGGAGTTGTGGGACAATGGCTTTTTGTTTTATATTGGAACTGGGGAATGCAGTTGATAGCCTTTGATTTAAAAAACTATGAAGTCCAATTTACGAGCATTAATAAGGCTGACCTGCGCTAAAATCTCAAATCTAGTTTAAACTGAAAAACCCAGACTATCGCGACAGTTTTATATACAGTTTGTCATTGGTAAATTATATTTTTTATTTAATAACGTATGAACGGTTAATTCGGTATATACATTTTCACACAAAAAAAATGACTTTTTAACCAATAATTGAATACCGAGCTATTAATAATTTCAGGCGAATTTATAGGACATAAAGTGCATATACAAATCGTTAAATTGCGTCGCACTTGTTTTATATTCTCGGTTTGGTAAAGTTTACAGGTGCCGTACCGACCTTAAGGTCGTTTTACCGGCTAGCCGGTTTACCACCTCTATTTGGAACTATTTATTTTATATCTGAGCATAACAAAGAAGGTAAAATCCCTACAGTATTTCATTTGCGTACACGTTTTTAGGGTTCCGTAGTCAAACTAGGAACCCTTATAGTTTCGCCATGTCCGTCCGTCCATCCGTCCGTCCGTCCCCAGTCTAGCTCAGAGACTCATAGTACTAGAAAGCTGTAATTTGGCATGAATATACATATTAGTCACGCTAACAAAGTGGTAAAATAAAATTTTTAAAAATATTTTTTTTTAATGCACCTCCCCTACACGTAACGTGGGGATGCCTTTTTTTTTTCTTGCCTACCCCATAGTGTGGGGTGTCGTTGGATAGGTCTTTCAAAAACATTGCGGGTTTATGAAAACAATTTTTCGATTAAGGGATCCGTTTATGAAATATTAAGCTTTAAAGCGCTATTTTTTGTTAGAGTTAAGTGTCCCCCCCCCCTACAGCCAAAACTACAAATACTAAAAATCTGAAAAATATCTTCAACGAAAGCGCATATAACGAATTTTAAAGGAAAACTATCACGGCTAAGTAGACATGATTAGTTCCTGAGATACAGGCGACTAAAGTGTTTATACCTATCAAAATCGCCTATGATAACTTTGATAGAAAAATTGTTAACGGGGGGGGGGCCTGCACGCGCGGGGGGAGTCGAACTGTGCAAGTAACAAATGGAGCGACAGCCGCGCTCATAAGTGCGAGCGCCTAGATGCTGTTCGGACGTGCCCCGAAATGCTACCTACAACTTTGCGATTTGCGACCTGAAAGTTTACAAATAATCGATTAGATTATTGATTTGAGTCGAGTATCGTTTGGAAAACTTAAAATTCTATTTACTGGCCCTTGTTTTTTTTTCAATTTCTATTAATTACTTTATAAAAGATTAAACTTTTATTGTAATTTAAAGTCGGTTTGAAGCAGTTTAGATACCTAACTACCTACATAGGTAGGTATACTAATCTCACACTTAAAAGTTTGGCTCTTGTTTGAGGTATTATATACGAATTTATAAGAAAAAGAATCATTACTTAGTAGACTTAATTAGTTCCTGAGATACAGGCGACTAACGGGTTTATACCTACTAAAAATCATCTAAGACAGCGCCAAATAACTTTAAATAGAAAATTGGTTCATACATGTTGATTTATGAGATAGTTTTTTGTGTTTGTCGTTACGGCTTCGGAACCCTACACTGAGCATGGTCCGACATGCTCTTGCCCGGTTTTTTTTGGGTTAGGTTTGGTGTGAGTTGTGTGCGGTTTTTTTATAAAATAAAGACGGTAGCTGTGTTAGTAGCCTTTATTGGTCCAATTGTCAGTCTACCTACCATAGCCTAGGGTTAAACTGGTAAACTGATTTTATTCCTTCATTTCAAAGCTTGTATCCCGGCGGTAGTTTTAAACCAGTCATTAATTCCAGACTCAGACATAAGATAATAAAATTGATTCCGTCGAATTGAGAAGCTCTTCCTTTTTCAACGTCATATCGTTTAAAAAATTACTTTCTCTCGAAGTCACCAACTTTCTAGTTACCTACCTATATGCACTTTCGGAAAGTGCATGACCTAACGTTCTGCATGGCAACGTAAATATTGTCCGAGTGGAAATTCTGAGAATATCGAGAATAACTTCGCGATAGTTCTGACTTCAGCTACATGCAAACATTCCTTGAAGTTAACAAGAATTTCTAACGTGAAAGTTCTGAAGTTTCTCGTTGGGATAATTGTTGTTGTATTAAAATATATGATTTTTAAATGAAACGGGTTAAGTATATAAATGAAATAAATGAATAATATGTAGGTAGGAACTCTCGTCACAAGTAATTTAGAATGATTGACGAATCACCAGCTTTGGCCCCGACTCCGTCGGTGTAGAGCCTGTTTTTCGTTTTTTTTCTCGTAAGCGGTTATTTTCGTACATAAAAAGTGCCTACGCTATCTCTGTATGAAATTTACAACAACCTGGGCCTCTATTCTACTGGGTAAAACCATACTATTGCCTTTGACAGGTTATCGCTTTGTTTTTACCTCTGTCTGTTATTACTGTCAAGTACCTAAATAAGAGCTGGCGTAACGTTGACAATACGATATCATGTCAAAGGTAACATGGTTTTACCCAGTATAATAGAGGCCCTATTGTGTCGTTAAGAAACAACATACAAACAAAGTGTTTAACGTACCGTATTTGTAACAAGGTTGTTACAACCTTTTTTGATTTCAATCCTGGCCACTCTTACGTTTCTTTTTTTTATCTAAGTCCTTCAAAATGCATAAAATTATTGTGATCGATTCAGATGTCGATCGATATTCTGATTCTCTTAGTAATCTTTAGAAAAAACACACAGGGATCTCGGGTTTCATGCCAAACACTTAGTATTCATTTATTAGTGTGTTAACCTACTATTAAAAGCATAGATAATTAAAACTACAATAAAATTGAATACCTTGTAATGTTAGATACTAGCTTTTTACGCTGAAAAGCGTTGAGACATACCTACTCTTAATAACTTATGACAGGGACAATTTATTAATATAAATCAAGAACTTACAAATTGCCAATCAACCTGGCGAAGTCGGACAAGTGGTATTAAATTGCGAAACGAGATGCATATTAAAACCGACTTCATAAATAGCAGATGCTAAATTAATTTCAAAGATTTCTTCGTTCTTTTTCTAGTTTGAAATTTTAGCTCCATTTGCTTCGCTCGCCGTGGCGGGATGATGGAAAAAGTCGCAAATATCGATTTTATATTTGTTTGAGGATAACTGAACCCAGCCTGACGACGGCGCTATTAGGATAATTGGCCAAAGCGATTTCAACTATTTTTAAAGCGTCACTGTCCATTATTCGGATTATTCCCGCCCAAGTTGTTAGAATAAACGGTGAAGTCGCCATTTTATTTAATTTTCCGACCATTTAACTCCCAGATAAGTAGGGCATTTTTAGGAGTTAAAAGTTCGAAATAAAAACCTTTGTCTAGCTAGACATTGACCGCAATTGATTGAACTTTGAAAATAAATCTGATGTAAGGACGATGGGCACCCACCAGCAGAGATAAAACGAGTGTCACTTTATAGATCTTGGCAACATGATGTATTTTTACTAGCGACGATCGCCCTATGTACGGGGTTTTCGTGGAAAATCATAATCATAACGTATGGAATTTGTTTGAAATGAAGACATCCTTGCCTTGCTTGGCTATTGAAAGTTTTTTCTTATTAAAATAATCCCGTCGTTTTCGCTAATAAAATAGATAATTTGTCTTGTTTTGGGTCCTAATGAACATATAGATCGGCATCCCGTGACTGTTGGAGGGTGGGAACGGGGCACATACAAAATTGCCCATCACCCTTTTAAAACGAGAACAATAACTAGCTGTTGCCCGCAACACTGTCCGCGTAAAAGTAGTTACTCACTCTTCTTTCGGAAACTATCGAATTTCCCGTTATACAACTTACCCCATGTCCATCCCCGGGAAAAAAAATGCTGATCTCGTCAAAGTCATTAGAGATGATAAGTTATTTGTAACGTATATGAATTTCTATAGAGTGTCAAATTGACCTCGGACTTAAGGTGGGTCAAAAATTTAAGTCTTTGACTGTACCCCTACGAAAATTTGAAGCACTTTAGTGCACTGTCATAATAAACTTCAAACTGAACAATGGCATTCACAATCATTCATTCTAGTAGTATGCTCAACATTTTTATTGGGTGACTGACGCATTTAAAATTCAAATTTTGTTACCTGTACAAGACAGCCCTTACTCGCTTCCTTGTCTATTATTAAGCGATTAGGAAAACTTGGCCCTGACCCCTTCTTTGTTCGGAACTTTGAAACCGATGGTGGGTATGCGCCACCTGTTGGTGTTTCCTGCTTCGGCAACACTCGACAACACTCGCCCACCCTCGGCAATATTCGTAACTCGCGTGTTTTCCCTGATCAATCATAAATTAAATACCTCCGCTTGATTTACGGTTCAAGCTTATACCTGATATTACCGAAGTGGAAATAACCGATCTGTTTCAATAGCACTTTATTTTTACTCGACTGCGGCGAACGTTAAAAGGGTTACGTGCATGACATGTATGTATGTCCGGTCATAGGTGTCCGCTCGTACCGAATTATAAATGATACGTCATTAGATTCGTCGTGATGGCACAAGTGTCACTGGGTACCTACTCGGGCACCCACCAAAAATCATAGCTTGTTTTTTTTACATTAAGAATTATATATTATTAGCAGGGCCTAAAAATATTTTTGGTCAAATGTATCATTTCCTAAAAACCATTATGTGTTTTTTTTATTTTATATCCGGGACATCGAAACCCCTTCCTACGTCTATTAGGTTAGGTTTCACTTGTGACCAAATAAAAAATAACACAACTGCGACGGAAAACAACTTTTTGGGAAATGGAAATATGGGAAATGATACATTTGACCATAAACATGTTAGCTAAACGAAATAGACCCATAGCATGTGCTGACCCAGTGTCCCATTGCTGGGCTAGTCTGGGCTCCCGCTCCTCTTTTACGCTTCTCTTACAATATTAGCAACTACCTACTCAATCTTTTGAAAGGCGTCAAGTTCGTTCCGCCATCTCCGTCGACGCCTTAACTTGCTTTTCTAATTATATGGAATGAAAGGAGATAGACAAAATTCAAATAGTGAACAAAAGAAACACTTAATGCTACAACCATTCCCTACCAATCAACCTTAAGGTGAATCAGAAATCAAAAAGTAGGCAATAAAATTACAGTCTTAAACGTAGTATTCGATTTAATTATGTGTAAAAAATAAAACGTTATACAAACCGACAGTTATCATATCTGTTGCCCTGCCGAATATAAGCCTTGGTGGACCTTTGTTCCTGGCGGGCTTATTGTGGTACAGCGAATAAAGCGGGCAGACACAAAGGACATTATTACTTATACCTCTATTTAGATTCAACGGTTGGCTTCCCATTGTTTGAGTTTCTATGGGAACGGGGGCCGTGAAACCATGGTGAAACGTGTAATTAAAACGAATTCGTTAAAGCTGGTAGAAATCTGTTATACGTACGTACCGCCGTAAGGTAGGGACTATCATTTACTTTTTGAATTTGATTTGAATCCAATCTACATAGCCAAAGTCAAACTTGATAAATTTTTAGCATTTGTTGTTTTTCTTCATGGTTTATAATATAATTTTACGAAAATTTGACGCTTGTATGTTTTACCGTTTTTACGATACAAGAAAATTTTAAACACGTTGAACAAAAACCGCCGTAATAACACATATTCCGGAAAAAAAACCTTCAATTTTGCAGGATTCAATTTATCTAAAAAGCAATTATTGTTTCTTGAAGGAAATACAACTATAAAAAGGTTTTGAAGCTTGATTCCAGAAGGTAAAGAAATACCATATATCAATAAGAAAAAATACAGAAGTCTTCTAGATGACGATGATTTTAAACACTTGGTTCTAACGTAAAACGGGGTGAGTAGGGATACAACCTACAATAAGTCATGACTTGTTACAAATAAGAATAATTATTAAATGGATAAAAACGTTACGTCTATGGGAAATAATTTCAGTCTTATAATTAGTGACATATGCTTCATTTTAGGTTTTTGTCCCTACTCACCTCTTAATCCCTACTCAACCCGTTTTACGGTGAACATCGGAAAAATGCTGAAGGAAGCAATTACACACAAAAAGACTTACATAAATAGAATATATTCATTTCCGGACCGGATACATATTCATTTAGCAGGCTTCAGTAACTGACAACCATATTAGCACTTCATTTAATGTTTCCGCGCGGAAATCTCGTAACTTAACTTATGGAAATAAACTAAAAATTATTCAGTTTTACTTTTGACCAACTGATTTTTAAATAATTTCTTTAACTCTAGTGTATTACGTTTTATTACGTGACTCTCACTCGGTTCAAGCGTTAAGACAGCGCCGAGCGTACGCCGGATGTACAGTGGCGCCCTCATTACTATTATTGTGTTTTCTAATAAACTAAAGTATTTCCTTAAAATTGGTCGGCAGGTTGTTGTACTACAAATGAAAACACAACTTATAAGGTATATCACATAGTTTAATTACAATTCACCTTCGAGTTATCACCTTAACGGAAAAAAGTGGCCACCTTTTCCCGTTAAGCTGACTACTCAAAGGGTAATTGTTATTAAAGTTTGTTACGTATCCTATAAATTGTGTTTTTACTTATGCTACAAAAACGTATCGTCTGATTGCAAGGAAATTCTTTAATTAATTAGAAAACACAATAATAGTAATGAGGGCGCCACTGGACGCTCGGCGTTTGCTCGGCGCAGTCTTAAATCGGTACGTATACTATCTCTTTTACTTTCCTGATATTATATTATATCGTGGATCCTTCAGTATCGCTGTACAAACTCGAACTAGGTATTTGCTGGGCTTTATTTACTCTCGTAAGGTCCTCGGGGACCCTCTCCACTTACTAGATTGTTTGATCAGTTAAGCCGCGGAGAACTGATATTAAACGTCAAAATTTTACCAATCTAGCTGTACAACGACAAGTTCATCACTGTGAAAAAGTTGATCCTCAGTTTTACTTACTTTTGCCATTAGTGGACCAACAAACAGACGACCTAGCTGAACCCTTACCATGAGTTACAATTCCCGTACTCGCTAGCGAGTCGAATGCTCTGTCCCTCGTTTTTTTTATGGCATGTAGGTTAGATGACAAACGAGCACACAGGCCACCTGATGGTAAGTGGAAACTGTGACCCATAGACATTCGCATTCACAAGACTGCAGAGCAATCCTAAGACTACAAATGCGTTGCCAACCCTGAGGACTAAGATGGAATGCCTCTATGCTAGTCATTTCACCGGCTGTCTTATCCCCAAACCGGAACACAACAATGCGAACACTGCTCTCTATAAGACTACTGCGAGGTCTGCGAGAGACAGAATTCGACTCTAGCGAGTACGTTAAATGTAACTCATGATAAGGGTAGTCATGGGAAGTGGTCAATACCACCGCCTATAGACATTTGCAACGCCGAAGGCGTTACCAATGCGTTACCGATCCCAAAGAAATTTAATGAATGACATAATGCCCCATATTAAAGAGCATTGGGAAAGTCTCAGCAGAACGTTCATTCCAAATTTGTATACTACACTCAAGTGTAAAAATTTGGTAGAAAGTAACGGGTATAATGTGTGACGAATAGAGATACGCGGGGTGAATAGAAGTACAGCCTAAAATAAAGCATTTTGTACTAATTATAAGACTGAGATTCTGACGTAATTTTCCTATAGACTTGTCAATTTAATGATAGTTCTTAGTGTTGTATTTCTATTCAAATGCAAATCTCTATTCACCCCAGTTTACTACTGCCTGCGGGCCGTGCGGACCCAGTTAAATCAAACAATACGAGGTCACGTCAAAGGCCGTATTGCCTTTGACGTGGCGTTTGTATGGTTTTGGTCAGTATAATAAAATCCCAGGGTGGTTTTTTTTTTCGTTTAGGATGCAGAGGTATTTTACCACGTATGGTAAACTATTTCTCGACAGCACTTGCCCGATTAAACACGAAAGGGCCCCAAGAGTAGTCTATAAGTTCGAATTTACGATAACTCTGCCTCGTTTTCTCGCTATTTTATGGCACATTTATAGAATGAGAGGGATAGTGCATGCAAAGTCTCAAATTTACTGCTCCGTAGTAGCTCTCACTCTGGTCTATATCATTCAATAATGGCTTTCCGATAAAGTCATCTCCTAGATTATTTTTTATTTTCAGCAAACCCAATTAGTTGGAGTGCCGACCATCCCGAGAATTCGTGCTCCGACCAAAATCTAATTACAAAAAACAGACCACTTTTTTGCGTGTTTTTAACTGAAGCGCGATGCTGAAGATGTTTTAGGTAGCGTTAGTGATATTAAGAAAGTTATTATTGTAATTTTAACGTGCATTTAATAAAATAATATTAAGGTCATTAAGAAATGATTTTATCTTTGGAGTAAGTGGCTCGTAGAATTAATTTATAAATGTTCTGGAAAATAGAGAGAAGAAGATTATCTTTCTTTGATATTCTCCAGATAACAAACTAGGCTTATTCCAAACTGACTTAGGGGCTGTTGTTTGATCAGTAGTAAAACTAATTGTTAGTTAAAATTCAAAGAAGGAATTGAAATATTGACACATATTCTTGAGATTCCTTCAAATTTTAGATTCCTTTTTCAAATTTTAGATTCCTTTTTCAAATTTTAATAATTAGTTTGCTTAACTACTGATCAAACAACAGGCCCTTAATCAAAGTTGGTTCTAATTCATCGGAGGTGTTTTTGTTTATCGTGTGACTAATGTTTTAATCGCGACTTCTTACTTTCTTCGACGACAATTATTTGGCTTTTTTTTAGTTGCCTTTAGCTCGGATAGTTCGAAACGGACGGCTGGCTGTGACTCACTTTTGATAGTATTAAATATTAATATAACACCCACTGCAATTACTCACATTCAAGCAATAAACGATTTCATTCATTCATTCATTTCATTCAAGTAACAGCACGCGTAGGTAGTGGCCCTTCCCAATATTCAAACCGCGGATTGATGTGGTTTGGTTTAGTTGAGTATGAGTCAATTATATCTGAAGTCAGGTAATCTATCCCGGTGGGGGGTTAAATAGAGGGGGGGGAGTAGTCGGAAACTAATTGTACGCGTAAGAAGTCGCGGGCATCTATAGTATTGTATGTTGTATATATATTTATGTAATATACGTATATGTCATAGAATTTGTGACATATACCGCTGTATCACTACATAATATAAAACAAAGTCGCTTCCCGCTGTCTGTCTGTCCTATGTATGCTTAGATCTTTAAAACTACACAACGGATTTTGATACGGTTTTTTTTAATAGATAGAGTGATTTAAGAGATAGGTTTTTATGTATAATAAATGTACGGGTGTTACAGAAAACTCACATAAACCGAAGCGAAGCGAGGGCGGGTCGCTAGTAATAAAGCCTGTACCGAAAAGTTTTTTTACATACTATATTTATGATATTAATGAAACTATAATGAACAGCAAAGATATTTTATTTTAGTTATATTATGAAAAGTGTCTATTTACAAAAAATATACAAATTTTATATTTTAAGAGTTTTGCGGCTGAACAAACGGATTTTTCTCCTCAAGCCTGCCATTAAGTTTTGCACAGTGGTTTCGGTGACTTTGTTGGCATGTTTTTTCCATTTTTTTTTTAAATCTGCCTCTGATGTTGCTGGTGAACCGTTCTTACGCAATTCTGCTTTGACTAATGCCCAATACCGCTCGATGGGTCGTAGCTGGGGGCAGTTCGGGGGGTTCATATCTTTGGACACACATTGCACGTTATTTGAAGCCAGACACTCTTGTGTGGCACGGGCATAATGTGCAGTAGCCAGATCGGGCCAAAACAGCACATTCCCTTCATGCTGCCTTATAAATGGTAAAATAAAACCTTTTATACATTTCTGGACATAAATATCTGCATTTATGGTACCTTTCACGATAAATGACCCAGTGCGTTTTCCGCAGGAACATATTGCTTGCCATATCAAATATTTTTCTCCAAACTTCTCCATAAAAATATATTTATTTTGATCGTTTATATTAGCCCTTGATTCGGTTGTAAAGAATTGATCACCTGGCAAAGTCGAAAAATCTTTTTTTACATACGTCTCATCGTCCATGAGAACGCATGCTCCGTTCATACTGCAAAGCAGCTTGTACAATTTTCTTGACCTTGTAACGGAACTATTGAATTGTTTTATCGACTGTTTTGAGGCTTTTACTTTTTTATAGGACTTTAAATTTTGACGTACTTTCGCTCTCTGGACCATAGATGTACTAGTTTTCAATTTTTTTGCCACGTCCCGCACCGATAAACTACAATTTTTCTTATAAGCAGTCACTATTTTCTTTTCTTAAAGCTTTACTTGATGGACCTGTCGGGCGTCCACTTCGAGCTTTGTCTTGAATTCTGTATTTATTCAAGTATCGCTTAACTATATTTCGCACCGTTGCACGACTTACTTTCACCATTTTCCCGACCGCCGCAAAAGTTGAATCAGGATTTTCCAGATACGTTCGCAAAACATTTTCTCTCAGAGTTATTTTATCGTCTTGCATTTTTGATTAAAACAATACCCAGCCTAAATTAACAATGTGAATTGATACATCAAAATGACACTTACTGAAAATTATAATCAGAAAAAAAAAACATTTACCAGACAGTATTTTACTAATATGCAAACTTTGTAAAAAAACTTTTCGGTACGGGCCTTATTATATTGATCTGTTTCTGCAACACTCCACTTATGTTTAAATTCTAACTATTTACTTCCACCCTGATTCTCCCCATTTAATCGGAGTACTTTGGCAATTAGTTAATTGAGATAACATGTAATTAAAGCAATTTGTTTAGATTAGGCTCGGGTGAGGTTGAATCGATTTCCTTCAGTCTGGCTTTCCAATTTAGGAAACGGCCGCCTGGCTTAAATAGACGAGTCTGAACTCTCAGCCTGAAATAACTCTACGATAGAATGATATTAAACCTAAAAATGACTGCTTTTTTAAATGCAAAACAAATTCCTAAACTAATTTGACCAGTAGGAAACTACTTCATGAAAGTTAAGGCTTTTACAGTTGGTACATTCGTAATTTAGTCAAGTAACAAGTATTTTAGTTTAGTAATTACTACTCGGCTGAAGTTACGTTGTTCAGACACATTTCTATTTACTCGCTTCTCGACTAAATTTGCAATAAAAGCCTTTATTGTAGCCGCTACTAAGTGTTTTCTCGGTTTTTACAATTGAAACTTTTTAATTACTTATTATAAAAAACTGACCTAACCCAAGTTAACTAATCTATAATTTCAGCCTACGGATTTTCGACCAAACTATAGGTAGGTACATTTGAACAAATTTATAGAAGTTTTGTACAACAATGGCGTCTAAAATTTCGGATTCAGTGCGTCGCTTCACATACTATGGATAACGATAATAATATCATACAAATGCGTGGCCCTAAACAAGATACGTTCGGAAACGTAATCATTATCGAATATATATAGTTGATCGATGTAAGCGAAGGACGATCGCGTTAAGCATTTATGTCATTTCCATACATTTTGTCACTTTTCGATAATTGTTAACGTTTTTCATCATGTTAGTCCTTTCAGAGTTTATTTGCTTAAACTTGACGCATATTTATTCATGCATGCGTGAGATGGGAATACATTATTGAATGAACATGCATCAAGTTTAGGCAAATACACTCTGCCTATTCCAATCTCTGCATGAGTTGGACGCATTAGTCCTCCAATAAGAATCAATGTTTAATCAGTTCCTCCGTTTATACATAGACGACGTAGACTATATCTTGAGTAGGTTCCAGAATATTCCTCGTCCGGGTATAACGCCCATCGACCCGGAACGGAATGCGCCCGATACGTGAGCGAGCGCTGCCGGAGCTGCCCCTGATGTGGGCGGGAATTGTGCGGATATTAAATAACTTAGGGCTATATTAATAAACTAGTCGTCAACGTAAAGTCATCTAAAACTAATCTCGTATCGTCTGAGACGAGCATCTTACTCTAGTTCTTGCGGATCCCGAATGGATTAATAGTATTACTGGCGACGAATTTGATCTACTGAAAGAAGAATTTTGCATTGAGCCAGTAGACGAGCTACTTTCGCAATCAAGAAATCTAGCCCTAAACTTTGTATTGGTAAATTACTTATTGGCTAATTGAAAACTTGTGTTTGTGTGTTGTGTTTCTGCTTTAAAAAAACATTCATCATTTATTGTTATACATCAAGAAATCAGACTTTCTTGGTTGCTTTTACCAAAACTAGACTGGTTTTATTTGTATCTTTAATATTAAAGTAAGACAGACATCTTATATCAAAATACTTTTTCATGTAAAAGCCAAGATGCGCATAAAACTACTAAATACCTAGGATTTTTTATTTAGGGCAATATTCTGCGCATAAGTCGTAGACGTAGTCGAAATGAACTTTACGTTGTCGGTGACATTTCTTCCGCGAGACCACCGACGCGTTTTTTTAGACCGTGGTGAAACTACAGTTGTAGGTTAGGGAACAGCTAGCGCTCTAATCTGATTATAACCTACAACGAATTCCCTTTCATGTAAACTTATAATGTTATTTTAAGCTGCGTTTAAAAATCATAATTAGGTAAATGAAATGCTGTTGAGGAGATAGTGTCTGCCATCTTCTTACCTAACTTCGCCTGCCCCTAGGGTTGTCAACTCTGTTAAGTCATGTTTATGTAAAAATAATGTTAGGTGATATTTATAATGATCGAAGCTAGAGATTTCTGAAATAATGAAATTGATTGCTATAGTGTATATAGATAACGACAATGCCAAAAAACTTGCAATGAAACTCAAAAATCTATATAGGTATGTTTTGTGTATATGTAAGCTTTTTAGCTGTTACTCAAATATTCTGTTAGGCCACGATAACAAGCCGCCATAACCGCTTTCAATAGCTACGTTCATTGTATCCTGAGATACGGGTTCCTGATATGGGGTAATTGTGCTGATAAAAATACAGTTTATATTATGCATAAACGCTGTATCAGGGCAATGTTTGGAATTGAACGCCAAAACTGAGAAGGCTGATAGAGCAGCTAAAGAGTTATCGATTTAATTTCGAACCTAGTCAAAATCGTTGACATAGGGGTTAAATCGATAACTTTTTTTAAGCTGCTCTGACAACTCTTGGCGGGTTTACGTTGTCACCCAGTATATGAACCTAAAAAGCAGAAAATGCAAATAAAAAAAACGATATAAACTGTCTCATTTTATTTTATTTAACAGGCATACTTGAAATCTCACACGAGCGAAGCAAATTACGAAACACATAACACCAATTTCAAGTAAATTTAACTATATTAATAATAAATAGAAACTGTTTCCGAATTCACGTTCACTCGATTACCATAAACAAATGACTGAATGAAACAACAAATTGTTGAGTTGAAGAGAGTTTCGGACTAAGCCAAGTTCACAATAACAAAGGCTTCATGTTACGCCCTAAGCCTACCTTTTGTTGCCTCTAATAAAGTTTGTGATTTTAGAGAGATCGTTTGTATTTAAATATGAAAGCATTACTTTCAACCCAATTTCATACTTAGTTTAGGATAATATACAGGGTGTCCCATAAATAGCACGTCACAGTGACACCGGAGATTCCTTAGCCTCAGACGAACAGAACCAACCTAACATGACCTCAGTAAAAGTTGCACCGTTTTCGAGTTATACCAATTTAAAGATTTTTCCAATTTCTCACCTCTTTTAACATTGCAAGTGCCCGCATTTACTGGGATAGCTTTACAATTTAGTTTTTTTTATTTGTACGCTTTCATGAATAGTTGCTTAAGATGATAGAAGCATTATTATGTCAATAACTAATGTAAAAGTTGGAAAAATACTGTAATGAACTTGACTTAAATTATCATCAACATATTAATTTCAACTTTGAACACCTGCCATGACTTTTTTTTACTAGAAATGAAATGAGCAAATAACTTTAAAAACATGCGTACGTTATGCCAATTCTAAAATGGTATGACACATGATATCATAATGCAAAAACGTAGGAATTCGACTCACTTTTCCTAATAAGGATCCCGAAACCAAACTAACAAATGAAAGGCTATTAGCCGCTTTGCAAGTTTATTATGTAAAGAATTGTTTGATAGTTATTAATTTATTGCAGTGGGTGCCCTGTGACCCAAAGTAGTTCGTTACCTTGCGTTTCGTGCTATACCCTTTAATATTAAACCTCGTTTTAATAGCAGACTTTTTAGTTACTTTTTATTTTTATTGATTTGACTTATGTTATTACTTATCACCATGTTCACTGCATCCCTGTTTTCCTGTGGTGTTCCTGAACTGAATCGACTTGGCATTCCTCTGGACTCTGATTAATTTTGTGGAACTGAAACGACTACTCGGCACTCTTAACGGACATTTGATTTCACTTTGAAAAACTTTATTACGATGGCAAATCGTAATACTTCTCAGAACTCCAATAGTGAGTACGCTGATATGCATTTAATTTATGGTGAAACTAGGAGAGTTTCCACTCGAGGTAATGTTTCTTACAACGCAAGGTTGGCTGCAAGACTGTACTCGGAACGATATCCAAATCGTAGGCCGACGACTTATGAGGTGATTTTAAGAGTCGTGAATGGTTATCGTGACGACAGACCACCAAGACGTGGCTCAGAAGGAAGACCCCAAACCATTGATGATGACGTTGTTTTAAGTCAAGTACAAGCAGAGCCAGGAACTTCAGTGCGAATAATCGAACGCCGTACTGGCGTTACTAAATCGTCGGCACAACGAATTTTGAAGCGGCACAAATACCACCCTTACCACATTCATCGTGTTCAAACGCTTCTTCCGTCAGATTACACGCAGAATACCATTTTAAAACTAATTTGTGGACCGGAATTTTTAACGGCCAAATAATAGGACCGGTCGATTTGCCGCCGATTCTGAATGGCCAGAATTATCTGCAGTTTTTGGAAAACGATCTGCCTATTTTATTAGAGGACACGCCGTTGGCATTGAGGCAAAGGATGTGGTTCCAGCAAGATGGCTGCCCGGCACACTACGCTCGCTCAGTCCGTGAGCACCTAAACAACTAGTATCCTGACAGATGGATTGGGCGAATGGGATCAATTTTATGGCCACCGCGTTCCCCGGATCTAAACCCACTGGTTTTTTTTTATAGGGGATGTTTGGAAGATAAAATTTATTCAAAACCAATAAGTAACGAAGAGGAACTACGGCGACGTGTCTTCGATGCAGCCCGAGACATATCCGAAACCAGTTTACGAAAATTAAACCGAAATTTTATCCGAAGATGCCATTTGTGCCTTAGAGTCGCAGGGAAACAATTCGAACATTTATTGTAAAAACTAATGAAAGTTAAACCTTTATCTTTGAACCTTGGTCAATCAAATGTGATTCGATTTCCTACTTTTTGCATTATGATATCATGTGTCATACCATTTTAGAATTGGCATAACATACGCATGTTTTTAAAGTTATTTGCTCATTTCGTTTCTAGTAAAAAAAAGTCATGGCAGGTGTTCAAAGTTGAAATTAATATGTTGATGATAATTTAAGTCAAGTTCATTACAGTATTTTTCCAACTTTTACATTAGTTATTGACATAATAATGCTTCTATCATCTTAAGCAACTATTCATAAAAGCGTACAAATAAAAAAAACTAAATTGTAAAGCTATCCCAGTAAATGCGGGCACTTGCAATGTTAAAAGAGGTGAGAAATTGGAAAAATCTTTAAATTGGTATAACTCGAAAACGATGCAACTTTTACTGAGGTCATGTTAGGTTGGTTCGGTTCGTCTGAGGCTGGGGAATCTCCGGTGTCACTGTGACGTGCTATTTATGGGACACCCTGTATAGTTTTCCGTTGACGAAATATACTTCAGACAAAAGATATAATTTATGGAGTGCAAGCCTAATGAAAAAATTCTCTTACCAATTTTTCAATTTAGGTAAAGTCATCAGTGGTCAGTCAGAGACCTGTAGTCGACCTTATACGAGTGCGAAGAGTGGGAAATATATCTTTCGTACTCTTCCCACTCATACTAAGTACATGCAGAGGCCGACAGGACCTACTCAGTATAAGACATTAGTTCTGGCTAAGCACAAAATACCGGCCATCTGCTCCTCTATTCTAGAACCAAACTGTATTGGAACTGTTATTTTTTTTGACATATGCGTGCAGTTTTTAACTCGGCCGCCATACTACTGTCAAGTAAATAAGAGCTATCAAAACGTTGACAATACGATAACAGGGCAAAAACGAGTTGAATAGTGGCCGTGGTATGGTCAAACTATCAAAGTAAAAACATCAACTAAGGGTCCTTGGGTAATATACTAGGTCGTCTAAATGCAACTCTATAACTACAACTAAAGAATTAAAAATTATTTTAAAGGGACATAACTATAACTGTATTTATTTATTTATTTATTTATTAATAAGTACATCCACATCACATATATCACTTACGGGCTATTATTGATACAGTAATATCTTCTAATATACAAGACAATTTTATTACGGAGTACATAACTTGATTTTGAGTTAACATAAAACATCGCATTAATTAACCATCCAAGAACCTAACCTAACCCAGCCAAACAATAAATTATCTTAAATATTAAACTATTAAATATATATTCGTAAATTGATACATAAAAAAAAAAACAAAAAACAGAAACCACTAATTACAATATTATATGTATATGTATTAAAGATCTATATGTACAAACCTATGCTGGACAAACAAATAAATGATTTAATTTGATTTGATTTTAAAATTATACAAATTACGAACCCCTAAAGCTCTCTCAAGCGCGATCCCATTACCAAAAAAGTACTCTGTAACATTGAAGTTGTAAACGAAGTCTTCGTTTTCCTCCTACATTCAAGTCCAATCTTCTGAGCAACGTGGCATCAATTATTCATGAGTAATTCCAGTATGCACTCAGGTCATGAGTCAGCACACCGATTGTCTGAAGAAAAGCTGGTTTAATTAACACAAATGCAGTTGATGTTATAAATATTTGACGGGATACTTGAAGGTTAAAAGTTACTCGCGATTACTAAAGATGTCGGTGCAGAGTATAAAACCATATTACAAATAAACTTAAAAAGGGGTAACCGATTATCAATTTCCGAATTATCAGTCAAACTGAAGTTTTCAGGTAACTGGTAGTTACTTACAATTCAATCAATACGTAAAACGTGGTGAGTAGGGATTAAGGGGTGAGTAGGGATACAACCTAAAATGAAGCATATGTCACTAATGATAAGACTGAAATTATTTCCAATAGATGTAACGTGATAGTCCATTTAATACTTGTTCTTATTTGTAACAAGTTACGACTTATTTTAGGTTAATCCCTTCTCACCCCATTTTACGTAGGTAGGGGTGTAGCGATTAAAACTTCATATTGTAATATCAGTGGTTATGTACTCCTGATTCCGAACGAGATGTTGGTAACTAAGTATTGCACATTTATTTGGACTAGGGATCCGCAAAATTTCTTGTGTTTCTTTTCCAGCTTTTTTGTCTTCCGTTCATAGCTCGGCCAGTTTAGTAGGTAAAATCCTTTGCGCTTTGCCCTCAAACTACACGACTGCCGACTTGGAGGAAGCCAAAAATGCCTGGAGACTTGCCTACCCAAGCAGTAATTTTCCAGACAATTTAAATTCTCAGAGGTGTTGGGATGACATAACCTCTAATATAACTTATAACACCCTTATAAGGAGCAGTTCAGGGTCTGAGCGTGCCAGGCTCTTGGCGGTGGGAACCAAAGAAGCTGGCTACTGGCTACATGCACACCCATCGCCAAATACTGGTACTTTTTTAGAGCCTGAAACACTCCGAATTTCAACTTGTTTGCGTCTTGGTGTCCGGGTCTGCTCTCCACACATATGCCCCTGTGGCAATGAAGTCGATTGTCTGGGTCACCACGGACTTTCATGCCAAAAAAGTGCGGGCCGCTTCTCTAGACACGCCGCGCTCAATGACATTATCCGCCGGTCTCTTGCCTCCGTCAACGTTCCCGCTTTACTAGAGCCAACCGGTATCGCTAGGGACGACGGCAAGAGACCTGACGGTATGTCTTTAATTCCGTGGAGTATGGGGCGAGTGCTGGTGTGGGATGCTACTTGTGTAGACACCCTAGCCTCGTCACACCTCCGCGGAACGGTAATTAAACCAGGCGCGGCGGCTGAGGCGGCCGAAAGCATGAAGAAAAATAAGTACAAGGGTCTCGGTGCGGAATATCACTTCGTTCCTTTTGGCGTCGAGACCCTTGGTCCGTGGGGACCCGGTGCTATTAGCCTTTTTAAGGAGTTATCAAAAAGGCTAATAGAAACCAACGGAGACCATAGAGCTGGCAGCTTCCTCGGCCAACGCTTAAGCATTGCTGTACAACGAGGAAATGCTGCCAGCATCTGTGGTACTTTGCCACGGGGGCCCTTTCTTAGTTTTTAGTTTTTATTTAGTTTTAATTTTATAGTATTTAGTTTAGTGATAAGTAGGTTTTATTTTAGTTTTAATTTATTGTAAATTTATTTGTCCTGTAATTGTTTATGTGCAATAAAGGTCAAAAGTTATTTCAAATTAGATTAAGTACTTATACTCTTTTCTTACCAGCGTCTTCTTGCCTTTTTTTTTATATTACTTAAATATCCTTTATTACTTTACTTTATTTTACTTTCGATTTACCTACAGCAGTTCACTTATTTCCATTTCATTTAGATATTCGTAGTAGTAATAGCAAAAGGCGTTCTCAATCGTCCTCTCCCAAGAACTGTTGATTTGATCTCTGGGAATTGGAATCGGGTTCCCGTTGTAAAACGTTTTATCGAAGCGGCGCCCGCGGGATTCAAGAAACCTGATTTGCTCAACATTTATACGAACTGGAGAGTTTTCATCGAATATCGAGGTTGAAAGATTTTCTGCGCGTTGTTGTTTTACGTGTTCCAATTTGTGGCCGTTTCAGTTGCTTTGTTCGTGATCCAATTGGTTGGATTGCACTGCAAAAATACGAAACAATACCTTAAACTTCATCTCCATAATATCTGAGATTGGTCTCAACGTTTGGTACGTTAGTTCCTGGAAGGATTTGAGAACTCCAAATATACAGGTATTTAGGGTGTACACTACCAATCCTACCATACACTAAATTTGTTATATGAAATTTTACTTAAATTTTTACTTAAATACTTATATTACTACTACACGTATACTTACATTTACTTCTAGTATACTTATAAGTAGGCTCGACTTAACATTTTCATTGAAAAGTTGTTGAAATGGGGAGTCGATATTTCGAATTCTGCTTCATGTTTAAATCGGATACCTGTTATGAAAGACCTTTATTTGCACATTCTAAAACAGATGAAAATAAATAAAAACAAATGTGGACTTCGATAAACATTTCCAAATAGTCAATAACGAGCCGAAATTCACAATAACATTTTTTTTACAAGAAGAATTAAACGAACTCTCCGAACTTGATATTTTAAAACGGGCATAATTAAAACAAATCCTAGGCACAAAATTATCAATTTAACTTTTATTACAAACGCAAAAAAAAAGCTGATGAAAAAAATACAATCAAAAGAGAAATCATATATTTTTTCATTCTAATGAGGACAGGATGTTATTTACATTTTTGTTATTAATTTTCTCTCTAATTTCCAGCGCACCACATCTTAATGACGACAGTGTTCGTCCTAGCGGCGCTAGCGCTGGCGTGCGTATGCGCGGGCGCAG